>JAATLQ010035553.1:13530-30024 GCA_013421005.1 Heliconius erato x Heliconius himera
ACTTTGCAAACCGTTGCTTAGCAACGGTCGGTTGTTATTAACATGGCGGAATAAATTGCCTGTCAAATTGAAAAATATTTTAATATATTAGTATATATCGACAATATTACAAATATGAGAAAAAAAAGTAGCCTATGTTCATCCGAAGACCCTCAAGTATCTCTGTATGAGTATTTTATTACAATTGAATTAGCGGTTTGGCCCTGATTGCGGCACAGACAGACAGACAGACAGACAGACAGACAGACAGACAGACAGAGTTACTTTCGAATTTATAATATAGGTATGGATAAAGTGAAGCTTTTTATATTTAACATTAATTGGTCAAGTGAGATTTACGGAAAAAAAATAATTTGAATGAAAACAGTGTAAATTAATTTAATTTTTTGATTTTCTAACAATTATAAGTATTCCATTATTACGGACAAATTATTATAATTATTTATTACCTACTTGTATATTTTAAAATATTTTTAAAGTGTTATTTCCATACTTAGGAAATTAAATACTGGTCTAAATAAGTACTTGTATATTATTTGTAGTTATAATTGAACCACTATGCCGTGAACAATGACAATGATTGACATCATCTTCAACTACTATTTTATCAGCACAATTCATTGAATCTGAAAATCAGTAATATCAATAATAAATTCAAAGTCCGAATTCTAGTGATTAATGATTTTCAACTTAAAGAGTAAACTTATCATTCAACAGAAAAATAAAGCAATATAGGCGCTCCATAATATATCTACAAGAGCCGTGACGATCCAAAATGACAGAAAATGTGACTATTTAATGTGACGTTTTTTCCTTAACACTGATATAACATTTCTTCCATACATGTACTCAACATGTAATCTTAAAGTTGCCTAATTTCTAATAAATAGTAAATAAAAATATATTTATTGAGTATGATTAATATACATTTTTCATCAATAAAACAAGAGAGTAATACCTAAAAGTTTATTATATCATAAATTAATATTTACAATTATGTGCTTTTTTGCCAAAATTTTGCAGTATTCCTTTGACCCTTGCCTTTTCCGGAAAACTTTTTGGGGACTGAGTGAGACTCACTACCGCCCGATGCTGACTCCTCATTTTCCGCTTGAGTTTTCAATGTTTTCTTTATATATAATATCTGTAAATATGTACAATAAAATTAACTTTTTTCAAAGCTTTATGCTGTATATTGCACTATAGCAGTCTGTATGTGTATATCGACAGTGAGAGACCCTACATATAAGCTGACATATCAAAATATAAGGTTTTTGGGCATTTTTACCTTTATTCTGTTTCCCTGTAAACTTTCTGTCTTGACGTGTCTATTGATACATAGGGACCATTGATTTGTTATGTATTTTCTCTAACTTACAAGGACTTTATAGACAAATAATATATATTTAATTAACAATAAAACATACCTCTTCATCAATATTCTGTTGATGTCTAATAGCTCTTTGCTTGTGATGGTTTGCCCTCTGTATATGTCTGTCAACAGAGTTAAGTACTGCTTCACATGCGTTACACCAGTCAGCCAAAACATCAGCAATGGCTGATGCATCCTCTAATCTAGCATCTCTACCGAGTGCTACATCCACTTCCACTCGTTTACACTCTTGGTCTAATTTACCATGAATTATATCTGTAAATATTCTTGTTTTTATATACCTATAGCTTAGCTTGCATGCCCAAATGATTATAACTAAGAATTGTCTATGACACCTGACATGTTTAAAGTTTCCGAATTAACTCTTACATAGAAATATTGTTTCTATGATGAAATATATCCTTGATCCATGGACAATTACCAACACAAAAAGAACTTCCCAATTGCAATCAGTAGTTTTTAGATTACCATATTTAATTAAACAACCTATTCAGCTTTATAATATTAGTATAGATAGTTTGTACTAGTTTACTTTGAAAAAAAAATTGACAGCCTTGATTTAGATTGATTGATATTGAACACAAGGCTTTACAATTCAAATGTTTATATTAAGATGAGCATTTTCTTTTTGTTATATATACAAAGACAACAAAATATATTAAAAATATAGTATGATTAAAGATCTCCATGTTGTGGCACAGTATATGAACATAAACACAACAGTTGTAGGTTCAATTCCCACTAAGGGATTGAAATATTTTCATTTCCTCTCTCTGATAAGATGGCAATGTGCAGTATTGTAAAAACACTCAAATTGCTCAAAAAGGTTCCATCTAAATACTCCTCAATATGTGGGATACATTGTAAAGCTATAAAATAATTTTATACATGTAACCAACCTGCATAAATAGCTTCAATAATTAAATCTTCGAGATCTCTAACATTTTTAATATCTAATTCTTTGAGTAATACACTGTATGGAATACATTTTTCTTGTGTTGCCAAAGTTGCTATAGTTAAATGTTGCAATTTTTTACATTGTACAGGTGTAAGTTCTAAATAATCTGATTTATTCTCTAAATAGTCTTTATATGTGCCATAAGCAAATAGAGTCAATGTTTTCAAATGTGTGGCATACGGACCATTCTCCAACTGAAATTATAACAGAAAAGAATTTTATAGTATAGGTATCTCACGTAAGTACTGTAAATAAAAGTAGGTAAACAATAACTAGCGTAAAAAGCTGCCCTTAAAAATAAAATCTCCTAAGAATGCATGTAGTTCGTATTGGTCCTTTGTCTTCTCGATGTACCGGCGAATATTCAATTAAATATACTAACCTCTTTAATGTTAGGCATTTCAAGGAGTTCTCCGAACACATGAACTCCTGGAGCTTCAAGTACTTGTTTTATAAGTTCTGCACATGCTGATCCTTTGGCACCTTTCGCAAGTAAAATAAATTGTTCGAGAGGATGATTTGTGGAAAACGACGATAAAGAAGACGGCTCGTCTCTGTCCATTGACATAGGATTCATGATGTACTGTTAAATTACCTTATGTAGATAAATAATGCTTTTAAAATATATATTTATACCTAAATAAAATTGAATTATTAGTACAATATTTTTGGAAAAATCTTTGAAGTTGACAATACTTGACGGTAGCTTCAAAATCATAGACAAGATAAATTTTTATTTGCATGCTATGTAAAGACAATAAAGCATACGACGTTGCTTTCTATGTACATATAGTAATCTTATAATCGTCAAGGCTTCATGAGAATAATTTAAAATATATAAAAGTGTAGAATAATAAATAAATAAATGTGTAGTTTATCTCAAATTTATATAACTCATAAAATAAAAATAATCCACATTGTAAATAACATAATATAATATAACTATGTTTCTAACCGAATTGCTCTACTTAAAAATATATCATATAAATTTCATATTTTTTAAGTAGAATATTTAGCCTACATATTTTACAAATTTCTCATTTAATAAATAATAATTAATATCTTTGGCTATCAATACATAACATTGCTATAAATATCATAAGTATATAAAAAAAACTTAATTGACCATAAACAATAAAATGGCGTCCGGTTTTTTGTGTGTGCGATAAAATTATTGTTTTCATGAATTCGTCAAGTGTATTAGTGTATCTTCGTTTTTATATTATTTTCTGATAATAAACATAATTGTTTGGTGTAGTACTACATTCTAAAGTTGGTTATTTGTTGCGTTAACGTCAGATTACGTGTGTGTTATAGCAGCCTCTAGCGTCCCGTGCCGCCTTTTTCATTGAGTTGATGAGTTTATTTTGTAGCTTCTGGTGATAACATCCAATTGAAACATCAAAATTAAGTAAATGGAATCGTTTTACGATGTTACCAATAAGTTTTTGTATAGTTGTTTCGGCAATTTGATTGATGGGTGCGTTGTGCGTTAGTAGTTGTGAAAGCGTACGTACATGCTCATAATGGCAAAGCTGTCATGAGTAGTGTTTACTATTGGCATAGTAGATGTGTGTTAGTCAGTTAAGTTTGATGTAGTTTATAGTATTCGGTGAAAATGTGTATGCCAACAAGCAATGTTTCGGGCTTTGGATACTCTTGGGGGTTTACGAGCACCGCGGACCTTACAAAATGTGAAGTGGATCCTCCTAGTAGTTTAAGTTATACTTTAGGCAATACAGTGAGTTATATTCTCTTTTAAACAAATAATAATTTTGAAAATAATATTTTGCTTATAATATTTTAAAATGTCATGATTCCTTTTTATGAAAATACCAAAACAAAACAAAGCGAAATATTATGTTATCAGGTGTCGCCAGAAACAACACTGACTGTTATGTCCAATAAGACACCCCAAGTTCAAGAGAAAGTGGGAACAGTTGTGGCAGTGACAAATGCAGCGACACAAGTAACAAGGGTTGTGACTACTGGTACTCCAGTGGCTGGTAGAAGAGCCATGTTTGTATTAAATGATCCCACTCATACTATAAACCGAGTGTCACAACAAAATCAAACTGCAACTATACAGAGTGAGTGTAAGGGTTCTCATTTTTATTATTATGTATTATTGATCTTTTTTTTATCAGTAAAATATATTAAATATTTAAGCATGAATATTATGATTATTTATTAATTTTTTAAATTCATTTTTAATATTTCCTTTGCTGACATAAAATATTTTCTTTTATAATTACATTTATTAATTACTAATTTAAAATTATAATCGAAATATATATTTATAATTCAAACAATCTTATTCACAGCTGCAAATCTAGCATCTAAGCCATTCATGACTCCAATAGGACCAATACAACTTACGGCCGAAGAATGTAATGAGATATTAATGAAACGAGCCCTCCAAGCTCAAGGCATAGCCACACCAGTAATAGATGCTTCACAATTAAATCATTCAATATTAAATGGTACAATAAAGACATTAGCCGAAGCAACCTCGCAACAATCACAAACAGAAACTATTCCAACAACAACAGTTCACCAACACCATTTGTTACATGCTAAACAGGAGCCTGGCACAGCTAATAATTCACCTAAAGTAAGTATGCTAATAATATTTAATCAATTAAGCCAGATGCAGTGTTCAATAATAAAATCTTATTGTTAACACAACAGTTATAATTTCAATCCTCATTTGGTACTAACTAACTATTGAACTCAATATATAACTTTTGAATTGTACCACCTTTATTTGAAATATACTACTTGATTTCTTGGACTGTGTGAAGTAAAAAAAGAACTATTTTTTTTTTAGTTTTATGTTATATTTGGCATTTCCACAGGTAGGCAAAGAAAATTTGGAATCTAACGGAAAGACCTTCCTGTTAAGATAATATTCCCTACTTCTATTTACTTTCTACCTGCAGAATTATTGAGGAGATTAAGTTGCGGACCTTAATGCTGCACTTTGTCTCATTCCCAGAGCTATGAAAACATTAAAGATTACATTTAAGTGAGAATAGAACCCACAACCGTTGTGTCTACAGCCACACGTCCCACAACAACTTCTAATGTATATAGTATATTATAATATATTTTTTATTTCCAGACAGTATATTCCCAAACTGAACTGATGAGCAACACAGTGATGACAGTAGCTCCTCCAGTCAAAGAGAGACCGTACTCATGCGATGAGTGCGGCAAATCATTTCTATTAAAGCATCATTTGACAACACATGCTAGAGTGCATACAGGTTGTTAATACCTCTTTTTTATACTTTCTATACTAAATACCTAAATGCGGCTTCTCCTACTTAAAATTATTGTTATATTGTAGCCAAATTAAACAGATTATTTACATACATTATAGTCTGTGTTATTTTAAAGTATAAGCGATGTTACCGTAAAGTTTGATTTAAATCCAGTAATTTTCGCGTGAAAGTAGAACAAACACTCAGATTTACAATATTGGTAGGATATCAACATTTTGTTTGGTTGAAAATTCTCATCTCAGGAACTATTGGCCGCAGGTAAAATACTAGTACAGGATTAGGGCCATCGATAAATTACGTCACATTAAGGTGAGTAAAGGGGTCGCTTTATTTTGGAATTTTAGAAAACCTGATGATTCAGATATTTTACACTTTATGGTCAGAAATAGAGTGTACCTGTGTTAAGATTAAGATTAAATGTGTAAAAATATTGGAACCAATGATTTTATTATACATATAACTTACCTTAGCCATTAAATTTTCAATAAAATGCAGTTTTTTTTTTATTATTAATATACACAGATATATATTATTTTTAATAGCATAAGCATATAGACAAACTTATAAACTACTTATTAAGTTAACGTATAAAAATTTGTACGTAGCTGGATTTGAACCCGCGCCTCTTTGGAAACCGTCCAAGCGCTCTATCCAACTAAGCCATACGTTCTCATCGAACTACGTCGAAATTCTTATACGCTTACGCGAGATTTGTACACGCTTCCGTTACCCAAAGATAATTACTTTGAATTATCATTTAGCAAGAGAGAATATTATTTTTAAATATTCCTTAATGTGGAATAAGCCTTTAAAAAATGTTAAAAATATTTATAAACAATTTCTTCTTTCAGGTGAAAGGCCCCACGTCTGCGCACACTGCGGCAAGGCGTTCGCAAGGAAACACTGTCTCAATACGCATCTGCTGTTGCATTCGGCGGCGCGCCCCTACAGGTGTCACGAGTGTAAAATGGCATTCACATTGAAACATCATCTAGTTACACATTCTAGAGTGAGTATATCTATAGAATATTTAATTTATTATTTATTTATTATATAATAAATATGTTTGTATTTCACAGTAATCAATCTTGGGACGTAGACACCATAACCTATAAACAGACGTTTTTACTTAAACTTGCTAGGGTATTTTATTAATTGGCATCAATAGCTAACTCAAACTGTGGCGCAGATGCACAAACGTGTGACTGTACACGCGTCAAATTGTGGGTTCTATTCTCACTTGAGGAAAAAAAATATTTTCATATTCTTTTTCTGGCAAAGTTTGGAAAGTTGGGAACGGAAGTGTCTTATTGGAGATGGAGTATCTTAACACTACGTTTCCTCTGCATACTAAAGCGGAAGCTAAAAAAATATATAGAAATAATAATAATTATTATTATTATTATATTACTTGCATTACCAGGTCCACAGTAGAGATCGTCCGTTCGTCTGCGGGGAGTGCGGGCGCGGGTTTCCTCTGAAGCGACATCTGGTGACGCACAGCAAGTACCACGCGGGGGAACGGCCTTATGTCTGCACTGACTGCGGTGAAAGTTTTGCACAGAAGGTATAGTACTTTTTTTGCCTTGACGCAATATACAGCAGCTGATAAAACTTAGTGTCAAGACCCTTTAGGTACAAAATTGGAAAAGTAGATTGACATTTTACAATAAGAAGTATTTTTTTTTTGGAGTTAGTGTCTTTTTAGTGGGTAAATTGAACTATTGCTGCGCTTTGTCTTAGTCTAGGTCTAGAAAGAAAAAATAATTAGAATTTACAATATTTTATTATATTGCTAACAGGAGCACCTAGTAATGCACAGTCGGTTCCACGGTTCGTTGTCCCCGTTCGTGTGTCCGGACTGTGGTGTAGCCTTCGCTCGCAAGTTCCAGCTCGTCAACCATGGGCGAGTGCACGGGCGGGTACCCCACGCCTGTCCGGTGTGTGGCAAGGAGTTCTTACAGAAACGGACGCTTGTTGCTCATATGAAGTGAGTTATACTCCGCAGAAGATCCCCATATAGATTTCAAAATACTCCTATAAAATACACTGTACCCCTAAACAATCCCCACATTGTTCCCAAAACACCCTCTATATAATACTACACTATAGTGTATAGGGAGCAAGAGAGTTGTTTTGGAATATATCCGAAAACCTATCGCCAAACGAAGTGCATGATTGTTGCTCCTTCAATATACATATTGAATTAGTACATGGCATAGCAATACCTGTACGTATTCATTTATTCTACTGAAATGTAATTGTCGTGCTATAAAATACATGTCATAATGCATCGTAAGAGTTTGGTATTTCAAATGCTCCATTTATATCAACTCGCAAATTTTCAGAATTCACACAGGAGAAGGTGCGGTGGCATGTATAGAATGTGGGGACGCTTTCAAATGTAAATCTGATTTACAACAACACTGTAAAATGACAAGACACTGTTTAGCATCAATACAAACACAACAACAAACGCAACAGCAACAACAAGCGCAGCAACAGCAGGAACAAGCACAGCAGCAGCAACAGGCTCAGCAACAACAACAAGCTCAGCAACAACAACAGGCACAGCAACAGCAACAACAACAGCAGCAACAGCAAACAACAGTTATAAAACAAGATGACTTTAAGCCACAAATTGTTCAAGTAAGTGTATGGTTAAGTACAGAATTTTACTAGTATCCACTATTATTTAGTGAATGGAATTAATGGTTTGAAGAATAATATATATTTTTATAAATTTTAAAAATCTTATGTACAGTATAAGGTACTCCAAAGATTTTTTTTATTTTAAAATGTCTTTTTATGTCAAGTTAAGAAAATATTATAAAGACATTTTTATTTATTCAAAATCTTTTTACTTTCTCTTATATTTTTTCTTAGTTTCTGTATATAAATTTTTATTTTATTTTATAGGTAATTGGTGCAGACGGTCAAATATTAACAGAGAAAAGTACACCTGGTTATGTTTGTCCAGAGTGTGGATCGTGTTTCAATACAAAGGTATGCTTATGTTAATTTAATAAATTTTGTAGCGCTAGGACAATATATTTATGTTTTTTAAAGAAATATTTTTTTTCCTAAGTGTGGAATAATAGTTTAAAAATGTTAAATGATGATGATGTTCATAGAGAAGAGGGGAGATTAATAGTTGATGATGATGATGGTTTTTATTGTCGTTGTTTGTGTGGTCAGGAGGCGCTGTCGCTGCACGTGCGGCTGCACGCGGGCGACCGCACGTGCGTGACGGACCTGTGCGCGCTCACGGCCGCGCTGCAGCCCGGCCTCGTGGCCGCCGCGCAGCACCACGCCGCGCAGCACAGTACGTACCCACTAAACATACTACCATTTATGCATCGCTTTTGCTGCATTTTGAGGGTACTTCCTGTAAACTTATTACTATATATTTCATAGAAAAAAAACATAGGAAACTATATTTGTAGTACATTTCATACAAAATGAAGGCCTTTACACTTGACAGGTTTTTATACCATATCCACAATATCTATTCGGTCCCCCTAGAAGCTCTCGGCACAAATGTTGACGAGCAGAGTATGCACTCAACTTAATAAATTGGCCGCTATGTTGACTACAATAATTTTATTGATTCCCTCTTCTTTCTTCTTCAATAATTTGGTTGATTCCCTCGCGTCCAAAAACGAAGCGACAAGAACGCTAAACGTGGTGGAACGCGACAATAGGGGACGAAGGGATATGTGCGCACTCTTCTCACTCCCGTACTCTCATTGCCTCGTGTAGTCCTGCGGAGAATGTGCATCTGCCTTTGTGCTTTATGAATTTTCGAAATCATTTCTTTGATGAACAATATGATTATATTTCCTAATATATTTTTGTATGTTCAGATCAACCGATACAAATCATCTCGTCCAATCCCAACAATGTAGTTCACACACAAGTAATAGCAACGGTAAGTGTTTTCTTATGGATGCAAAAATGATGTATTTGCACTTTTTAACATATTGTGCAGTAGACGCAATCGAAGTTTAAAAATAAATCTTTCTGTAATGAAATATAAAGAATTGAAATTTTTTTTTATAAAAAAATGTAAAACGTAACCTTTCTCTTTAGTAATATTTTCATGTTAATTTTTAAATAATGGCCAAAATAAAATTTCCTTATTATACAAACTAATTTTAATTCATAAAGAATATTTACCAAACATTAGTCTTAATTTTTTTTAGTGTATGATTTGTATTTAAGATATAGAATATAATTTTGCAGAATTCTCACCATATAACGCCTCGACCTAAGCTGCATTTTTGCGTGGAGTGCGGAAAAGGTTTCGCAGCGAAACATGGACTTTTAGCGCATCATAGAAGGTTTATTATTATTTTTTACGTTTAAGCCATGAGACATATTTTAAACTATAACAAAATAAAGAAAATATAATGTAATAATTTCAACCACGGTAATTTATCAAAGTAAACAAATTCACAACCTCGGATTATCAGAATAAGTTATCATGTAAATATTACACGGTTTAATGTTTAGTTCGTGTCGCCGTAGCACAGCGTCTGATTGTAGACGCGGTGGTTGTGGGTTCGATGTAGACTTGAGGGAATGTTAATTATTGTTATTTCCTTGATCTGTTAACAAGAAAAATCGCCAACTCACAATGTCTCCAAAATCAGGCTGAAAGTGAAAAATATAATTGATTTTAAATTATCTTTCAAAACAACATTGTTTTGCATATTAATTAACTTTCTATTACTACTCTTGGAACTACATAGAAAAAATAAATATTCGATTGTGTTTTTAAACATACTGTATAAAGATTTAATAGATGATTCTATCTCTCGAATAATTTAATATTTATTCGAGAGATTAGGCGTCACGGCAGAGTGAGAAAGCGTCTTACTATGAAAACTATGATTGTGGGTTCAAAATACTTCCACGTGCGACATTGTGTTCCTCAATGTCTTGAAGTCGGAAATTTTAAAATTTATTGAAGCTATATATATATTTGTTTAATTTCTTCTAGACATCCCGATGGTAGTTGTACGTTACGAACGCACGTTTGCGATCAGTGCGGCAAAGCGTTCTTCCAGAAGAACCATCTGATGCTTCATCAAAGACAGCATATGGACTTGCCGCCTAGAAATGTATGTTGATACTGTTTTATTTGTAATTTTATTGAGAAATATGTGTGTTAATTATTGATATAAACTATAAAAAATCGATAATTATTATTTACTAGTTTTCCTTTTAAAGGCTTATAAATTATGTTGTTAGTGACAAGTATTATTAGATATTAACATTGCATTTCAAAAGCCATATGTACTAAATTATGTATGCCGGCTAAAGGTATATTAAATCGGCTTGACTGCATAAAATATAATTGCAAGCTTAACCTAAATATCAAATTAAAAATCAACGAAATTCTGAATAAACATACGAATAATGTTATATTAACTCGTAATCGTAGTAATCCATAAAAAACTTTCAGACGCAAACACAAGTACAACAACAAGTAACTCAACAAGCGCAGCAACAAGCTGCTCAGCAAGCAGCACAACAAGTCGCCCAACAAGTCCAGCAACAGGTCCAGCAGCAGCAACAACAACAACAACAGCAGCAGCAGCAACAACAACACCAGCAGCAAGTGCAGCATCAAAATTTAGAACTGGAACAAGATCATCAACCCACACATATACAAGTTGTAAGTTACTTTTTTTTATTTACCACTTTATCTCTAATTAGCTAATTATTTTTCTTCTTTCTTTTTTTTTGGATAAGAAATCAAATAACATTTTCGTTCAACCACAGCCAAAATTCGTACAGAAATTGGAGGTCTCGAGCTTTTTCTGAAATATAAGCTTAGCTTAGACAGAGCACTTTGATCTGATTTTTATACTAAATTTTCCCCCCACCCCCACCCCCTTTTGAAGCTATTAATTTTAAGTCGATTCTAGGCGTTCCTGAGATAAAGCTCTTGACGGACAACAAAGTGTTCCTTTTTTATAACGGTTCCTTTTTTTTTCAATCCTATAAATGAATAGAATATAATTAATCATGTCAATTATCTCCACAGGTAACAAACAGATCGGGTCAAGTGATCGGCAATCAAATAGTAGTGGGAGTGGGCGGTCGACGAACGCTCCTCGGGTCGCCTCTGCACATCGTAACACGGGATAAGCCTTTACAAACGCAAATAGGACATAAGAGGCATGCGTGAGTAGTTTATAAATACTTATTTAGAAAATGTATAAAACAAATTAACAAAGCGGGGCTCGAACCCGCGCCCCTTGGAAACCGACCAGGCGCTCTGACCACTAAGCCATATGTTCTCATTAAGCTACGTCGAAATTTTTGTACGCTTGTTACAACTTATTTATGTTTTTAGCATCTCTGTAGGGAGATTTTTACAAATTTCCGCTACCCAAAGATAATTAATTACTAAGAATTATCGTCTGGCAAGAGAGAATGCTATTTATTAAATATTATTAACATTTTTAAAGTGTTATTCCAAACTTAGGGAAGAAAAATACTTATTATAAAGTTGATTGTCTTTATCCCAGGTACAATACAGATGATGAGTTGTGGCCCTGAAGTTAGTTGTAATTGATTTTAGGATTTTTACTCACTTTTGACTTTTCTCTTCTCAAGTAGTCAATGTGCACATGCTCAGAAAAGCTAGCTTCAGTGTGGCCACGACTCAATGACTGCTTTGTCTTGCCAGAAATTGGAAATGATTCATTTCTCCGAGTGGAGATCGACCCCACAATCCTCGCTGCTCTATTAATTGAATAGTGCCTAACTGTACACACTAGGTGTTTATTACAAATGAATTGTAATTGTAATATTTGTTCAGTCTGAACATACTAAACAAGTTTTGATACGTTCTAGTAAAGGCTTAGATGTGTAGTAAATTGTTCTAATATTTAGTTACCGTTTTATAATGCTCTAATTGTATGTATTGTAATTTGTAATATTATCTTCAACCAATGTTACTCTATTTTATATATATGCTAAAAAAAATGTGTATGTATTTTTTTTCATATTTTGTAGTGGTGACGTCAAAGAAGTGGGTGGGCTTGTGCTGTCGACCGGCCGAGGGACCGGCCTCATCAAATACGAAATATCGATACCACCGCCCACATCTGTAGTACAAGTACAGCAGCTCGACTGAAACTGAATGTCGATTCGTTCACGAATATGGGATAAAAATGACAATCGATTATTTTATATAAATATATATTGTTTTGTAAATATTAGTGTAGTTGCCGTGGTCGAATAATGATATGAGTTATTATTTAATGCTTACGTGAAAACAGTAGTTTCTTTAGTGAGTAATAGAGACAGCTATTTGTTTATTTTATCGGATTTCACTATTGTCATTTTTATCTCATTTCTTTTGGAAAACGTCAAACGGTCCAATATACAACCAAGTATATTCTAAGCCTAAATAGAATCAACAATAGAGCTTTACATAATAGCCTTACACTACAGCCTTAATTTGTGTTGTTTAAAATGTATCGCAACAGCTAACCTCTTAACCAAATTTGTAACAAATTTTATCTTAGTTTAGTTATTTTAAACAACCAAAATGCTTTTTGGTTAAATTATATGAATTGCAACTGGATTTGGTTATGTATTGAAACAATTTTGTTTTTCATTATTATGCTTCGATTTAATAAGACAACCAAGCTGCAAATTTGGTTAATAGATTTGAACTGTTGCAATAGTAAAAGACTACTTATCAAAGGCAATAATCACGTGTAATAAAACGTGTGTTTGGGGTAATGCTCTAAAATTTAGAGTATACGAGCGAGTGTTGTGTAAAAAGACAAACATACAGTAGTTTGGTGTATAGATTACTATAAGGCATAGGTGACTAGTTGTAATCTATTGTACATATCAAATTTTTGTAACTCCGATTTTATTTGTAAATGAATATATATAATAAATCATTCATAGGTTCAGTCGTCCGTACGCATTTAAGTTTTTTTTATTATTTTATTTTATTATTTTAAATTAAATTAAAAGAAGACGTTTCGAATAAGTAGTTCTGTAATATGGCAGGTTACGGAATCGGCAGTGCAATCGAAATTCAACATTTTTTTTATTATAGATCTGACTTTATTTATGTATAGCCCATTGTGGCATGTTTCCCTATATTTCATTATGTTGGTATTTGACAAGCATTTGGAATGTTTTTTTATTGTTATTTTAATCATTTATTGTTTTTATTAACATAAAAAATAATTTTAAAAGATAGAAATATGCTAAATGAAATATTTTTTATCTTTTTTTGTATTTTCTCATAATGCTTGTCAAATGTATCAATATATACTGTTTTGTATATTGAAAGATTTATTCTGAATTTATTTGTGTCTAGTCTGTGATAGGGAATCAACTAACTTCAAGTCTGAATATATAACGAATGTTGATCACTAGCTCACCGAAGTTTGTTAAAACGTCCATATTTAAAACGAAACTTATACTGTTAATAAAAAAGCTTGCATCAAATTGTCAATAGTGCCTGTTTTTACTTAATTATTTTATAATTGGATGTATTGTGAAGATTTACATTTTATATTTAAATCTCTAAAATGAAAAAAAAAAACGAAATATGTCAATTAATTGAAATGATCAATATGAAATAATAATAGGAGGCTTAATGAGTGCGGGTTCGACTCATTTTTTTTTTAACTGCATGTTTACCAAAGAATTTGAAAGTACTTTAAATGTTTTAAAATAACATTCGGTGGCTAGTATTAACAACTTAGTGCTTCCGCGTTACTCCATGTTTGCTTCACAGTATTACCGTTGCTTAGAATACACAGAATACGAAGTTAATTTCGTAAACTGTGATATAAAATTTAATTCTGTTGGATCTTACAAGTTGTTTGCCATTTACTTACGTGTACATATATAGTGGATACCTATAATTTTTTATATTAAATGAAAATATACATACTATAGTCGGTACAGTGTCTTATTTGCCACCCTGATTCTGCATTTTCGTTAATGAATTTATATTTTGTGTTCTTACTCTATCTTAAAAGAACAAGTCGATTCAATTCAATAATTTTATTACTTAATAAAAAAAATATTTTAAATTAATATATAAAATATAATTCGTACCAATAAATTTTATATGATAATGCTTCTTATACGATTTCTAAAAATTTTTTTTCCTTAATATGAAAACACTACATGTTATAATAATTCCTTTAGCAAAAGTAACTTTCATATTCAGGTATAAAGATTCCAATTACGAAAATCCCTCTTGATGTTGTTGTGTGTAAACCTATAAAACAACTAAACCTATGAATTATTATTCAAGAATTGCTATTTATAATTTTATACAGTCTTTTAATTTTTAATATACATATATGTATACCAAATAAAAAAGTTCAATAGTCAACATAGGTAACTAGCAACACTGGCCACCAAACGTCAAATGCGCAAGCGAGATAAAATAGTTGACGTCTAAAATAGAGACGGAGACGAAAAATCGTCACGAAAACAAGTTCGTTCAGCGAGTTTCCCTTTCGCCAGCCGAGCGACTGTTTTTGACGCAGCAGCGCAAAATAAAGTGCGCAGGCAGTGCAACGATTACAACGTTTGCAGGCCACTGAAAAGTGATGTAAATAATACATAAAACTACCAGCGTTGTAAACAAAAGACTTTACTGTACTTATTAACAAACACTGTATGCCCATACTAACGTGTCGTGCAAGTTTAACAGCAAACAGTGAAAAACGACACAAGTGACAATCCCTTATAAACAATAATAAAATGAATCCGTGATTTGTCCACTATAACGAGACTGTTGAGACTATAATAGTTTTTCAGAATAAAATATCTCAAGACACCCCGTCTATTGGATGAACAGAAAGGCAAGTATGCCCTTTGTTAGGTCGATTAAATCATTTTCTGGATTCGCAATCATATAAATTTTCCTGTTTTCATATTTCATCTATCATTAGATTAAAACGCAATAGTATATTACGAAACGTATGCGTCATAGGTAATAATAATAAATGCATTACCGTTAGACGATTAGAAAAGAAGCCAATTTTACTCATTTCTAGAATTTAAACTGATATCTAAACAGTACCAGGATTAAAAGCATTATGTGGAAGAGTCCTTTATTCTCTTTGTTATTAGATCAGCTGTTCATTGCATGGAGACGGAGTGGGGATGAACTGGTGTAACCAGTCGCGCACGTAGCCACCTATTATATACCTAATACCTATTTACTACGTATATATTACTGTTCGTTCCTTTATGTATTGCGAAGTGCATTCGAAATCCGTTGTTTCGAAAGAATATTGGCGCGCACGAACCTTTGGTATTAAACACGAATTTGTTATTTAAAACTGATAAGAACTACAACATATAAAACCAGTACTACAACGCCTAAATGTTTAAACAGTAGTGTAGGTCAGTTCTAAATGTTATTATTCGTGTTTTGAACCACCGAAAAACCGGTCAAACTTTTTATTACATTTCAGTTGTTTTACACTAAAATGTAAAACTTGTTTTTCAGAAGTAAAGACAGATCTTATTGTTTAGCGTTTTAAAGGTCAGCGTAAAATTTAAAACTTGTACCTAAATAATATTAATTTTTAATTATAGATAGATGAAGAATTGAGGCCGGTCGTGGCGCAGCGGCACGAGGTGTGACTGCAAAACCGACTGGTTGTGGGTTCGATCCCCACTCGAGGAGATGAAATATTTACTTAAATTTATATTTCCATTTCTTCGCTCTGGTGTCGAGGTTAAGCGCGGCGTTGAGTTCTGCCACTCAACACGCAATGCCTCCAGAATTCGGCAGAAAGTGGGGAACGGAGTGTCTTAACACTAGGTTCCCTCTGCCTACC
>JAATLQ010035554.1:0-23022 GCA_013421005.1 Heliconius erato x Heliconius himera
AGTCACGGCACGTCCACTCTAAATTTTCTGCTGATCTCAGAGAATTTAGTTGTTTTGCTGTTAGTCCTGAGCATATCGCTGTAGCATGCACTATAACACTACACTTGTTACATTCAAGTCCAGGATTCTTTTTCGCTATCAATTTAGAGCAATGAGTACACTTTGCCATAATTAAACTTCTTTGTTCTCTAGCGTTTGAATTTGAACGTCTAACCGTTACGAGTGACAGATGAGGAATGCTTACGAGTGACAGATGATATACTTATTTAGAAAACGTATAAAAATTTAAACGTAGCGGGACTCGAACCCGCGCCTCCTAGAAACCGACCAGTTTCCAGGAGGCCTGGTTACGGGAGTATATTTCTTTCCTAAATGTGGATTAACACTTTAAAAATGTTTAAAATATATATAAGACTTGTTTTATAAATTACCTTTTCAATATTAATATACAAGCTTTTTTAACGATAACTTTAAATCCTTAAACAAATCAATTTCTCAACAATATATTATTATTCATAGTAGTGAAGCAAAATAACTCATGTTTTATAACGCAACACGTGTAACTCCTGGCTAATGTAAACAAATATAACCAGATTGAAATAAAATATTTTCTTTATATATATACACACGAGAAAGAAATATTTTGTAATAGAACTTCTAATTTTAAAATGTAAAGAGAGTAATGTATTATATACATTACATAAACATATTATGTACCTATATTAAAATAGAGGAATGCACGCAAATGATAGGTAATTTGATAGTATTCTACATATTGTAATGTAGGCAGATAGTACGTAGTGTTACGGGTAAGATACTCCATTCCCCACTTGGACTTGGTGTCTAATAGAACGAGGAAATGAAAATAATTTGTTCCCTAGAATGGGAAACGAATCCATAACCGTTAGCAGCCGTATTTACAGTCAGTACGCTGTGTCAATGCGTCATGACAATATCTAACGTATATCTACATATGTACATATATAAAAAATAAAGGTCAATTCAGTTTAACGCTGTATCTCGCACACAGCAGGGTAGGCAGAAGGAACCTAGTGTTACGACACTCAGTTCCCCACTTTCCGCCGAATTTTTAGAGGCACTGCGTGTTGAGTGGCGGAACTCAACTTACAACTCAACGCAACTCACTTTTGCCTTGGTGCCAGAGCTTAGAAATGAAAATTTATAATAATATAAATAATAATTCATTTATAAGAATAGCACCCACAACCGTCGCGTTACAGTCACACCCTTGTGCCCCTGCGTCACAACGCCCTCAAGTATAAAATACGTTATATATTAAAATTAAAAAGTAGTACCATTTACTATCTGTACTCATAACTTAAACCGTACCGTGTGAAGAACTAAATTAAAGCAAGCTAGATTCGTATTAAGATCGGAATGCGGTTTAAAAACAAAGAAAATATATTTTGATTAATAGTTATAACGCCACAAGATGATTTACGAGAAGTGTGTTAAAAACTTAAATTGATTATCTTATAAATTTTTCTACTAACTTATTAAGTTCCATATTGGAAAAGATCTCAAAGGTAAACAGGGAACACTGCATCAGAGAGAACCCGGTGTCAGGACATTCCTTTGCCCAGTTTCCACATAAATTTGAGATATTGGTAGGGCCGGATCTCAGCGCCGCACCTTGTCTTACCAGAACGAGGACATGAGAATAATTGACTCCCTTAAGTGGGGAAATTACAATCAATACTTATTTGTAATATGTAGCGTCGGCAATATTGTTTAACCGTAGTTTTAAACATAGAAATAAAAAAATACTTTTTAGAAATCATACAAAAAATTGAACGTAGCGTAATTTGAACCCACACCTTTTGGAAACCCAAGTTCAATTGAGTTTCCTAAATGTGAAATAAAACTTTAAAAACGTAAAAAAAATACATATAAAAGTTTATCCTACATGTTCATTCAGTTTTGACTCAAATGCATAAACAAAATACTCGTACTTTATTATAATAAATGTAAGTCATTCATAATACATGCAATGGCCAAGTTTTAACATTATAAAGCGAGGATGCACTGATCCGTGTCTGTGAAGAATAGGGTTGGCTAAAATTAAATTTAATTAATTATCGATTTAAAATATGAAATATGAAAAATATATGCAATAATTCAGTAAACATAAAAAATATACAAACGTCTCGATTTTGTTGTATTTCTCTACTAAATTATTTACTAATATGATTATAACAGAAAATCATATACATAGATAAAAACAAAGCAATTGAGGAAAAAATATCGGAATTGTATCGAAATCTACTGTAGACGTTAGATATAAGAACATTTCTCAACTCGAGTTTCAGCCCTATCGTCCCTACTTTGGAGTATGCACATACATAATATACCTACTAAACTTTAGACGACCAGCCAACCTTATCAAATGCATTTTATCAATCGAACAATAAACCTACTTACTGTTCAGATTATAAGCACTTAATTCGTATGGCATATGTTTTTTCGGTCTGGTAATTACGCTATCGATTTCACATGTGACTGTGAAGAAAAACAAATTTGTTTATATAAGAGGCCCGCCCCTATTTCACACACAAAAAATACAAAAAAAGAGTTCGATAAAATTAACCTTAGATTTATACACACAACCCTATTATATAATTTTTTTTAAATTAATATTGAAGTACACACTACTGTCGGTAATTTTAATATATATTATTAATGCAGCTTACGCAGTAAAAGGTCAAAGAAAAGAAGACATTAGTATAGCCTACAAATAGGATGTTAATAAATTTTCACAAACTTATGAACATTCTAAGCGGCTTCTGGTTTCTTATGGTGGAAACCATATAAAAATCCATATCAGATAACGGAAAGCTCAGTGCGCTAAGTATCTTTTTTTTTATTTATTTTTAACTTAACGCTGTATCCCACACATAGCAGGATAGACAGAGGGAACCTAGTGTGAAGACACTCCCGTTCCCAACATTCGGCCGAATTATGGAGTCACTGCATGTCGAGTGGGTTACTCAACGCCGAGCTTCGACTTGTTATAAGAGCGAGGATATGAAAATATTAAATATTTCACTTCCTCGAGTGGGAATCGAACCCACATCCTGTGGCCTGTGACCACTACTGACGTCAACTTCAATTTGTTATAGGTATTATAGCAAACTAAAACGTAATATATATTTTCCGTGCGTACTGTCATTACGCCCGAAGGAAAACCAAATAGTAAAAAGGTTGGCGACCTGCTTTATTTTTTATGATGAATCACAAAATGAAGAAAAAAAAAGCATAATACCTCTTTGCAACATACCTATATTAGATATAACGTTGTTCTAAAAAAATTGAGAAAAAAACATTTTTATTTAAATTTAGCTTTTATCTGCGTCCCCCAATATATCAACGTCAATAATAAAACTAACAGTAGTGTTTTATATATAGCCTTCCCCAAAAAAAAAAATTGGAGTTCCTGATACTAGCGCGTTTAAACAAAGGAACTCTTCGGCTTTATGACATAAGCATAAACTTTTAAACTTAAAATTTGATATATATCTATTTTTAATAAAATAAATTAAAATTAAATTTAATATCCACAATATACAGTTCAACACAATATAAAAAACTAACACAAAACAAACACAACCTTTCAGTTAGTTCTCGTCAAAGTGAAACGGACGTCATTTTTTCAACATGCCCCAAAGCGTCGAGGTAAAAAACGCATCAGATGCTCCTCTTTTTTCTACAACGACGCCATGACGCACTGTGACTTCCTTCCATTGTGAGAATTTTATGTATTGTAAGCTCGACTTAGTAATATAAATGCGGTGAGTGTTCCCTCATTATGCTTGTTTGTTGGAGGTGATGAATGGTGGTGGAAGTGTATTAATGAAACGTGATCGAATACGGCTAGAAGTCAGTTTATAAAATGTTGTTATAGAATATTGTAAAAAATACCACGCTGTATACCTGGCACAGCAGAGTAGGCAGAGGGAACCTAGTGTTAAGACACTCCGTTCCTCACTTTCCGCCGAATTCTGAAGGCATGGCGTGTTGACTGGCGGAACTCAACGCTGTGCTATGTCTCGACATAAGAGCGAAGAAATGGAAATATAAATTTAAATAAATAACAACATTACGTGCTGGTGGCGCTGCACCTGCCTGGTGCCTAGGATCTTTTAAGGGTTCCGTACCCAAAGGAGACCTATTACAGAGACTTTACTGACTGTCTGTCTGGCTGTCTGTCCGTATCTCATGAATTATGATATTGGAACAAGTGATGAGATGATGTATTTCTGTTGCCGCTATTTCAACAAATAATAAAAAAACAGAAAAAATTAAGGGGGTCGACTTACACTTGGCCGGTTTTCTATGCCTAAATTCAGTACAAGGAATTGGAACATAGATAATAGTAATTACAGTATACTTTTTTTACATACTACAAGGTCAGTCGGTTATAAGCTGCTTTCTCTTATAACGATTATGCAGTAAGTACCGACTATAGCTTACGCAAGGTAAAACTCGGTGATCGAGTTTTATATGGACTGTTTCTATAAATGTCTGAGTCCTTTATCTTATCTTTGTAATAAGGAATAGATTAATAAATCACTAGCTTATAAAGAAAATTAGTTAGCAGTCATTAGGTTAAGTTAAAATAAGTATGTATTTCGTACGCCTACGACTTTGTGGGGCAGGTAGAAAAATCTTTTTTATCTGAAGGTATTTACATTAAAAATGAGCTATACTGTCGTTTGGTCTCAATATATTTTTTAGTAAAAGCAAATACCACTATTTAACTCTGGCTTAATACATATATACATACGTATTACCAAAAGAGACTTCCTCAAATTCAAAAGAAACACCAGCTAACTGAATTTACCGTTTCTCCTCTTAGTAAAAAGAATTACTTTAACTTTAAATATTCTTAAACTTGAACATTGGTACCGACAGTTCCATTTAACTAAATTTCTATGACAGCATTACCAATTCCTCACAAACTGGACCATTGCTTAAGAGTCAGAGCACACAGGAGATAAAGGAACCGTTGTTGAACCCAAATGCAAATAGCAAACTCTACAATACGCGTGTCACAGCCTTAATCGGACTTAACGCTTTGTGACTTGGCATATTTAAATGACTGTTGAAGTGTAAAATTGAAATGTTGCCTTAATTTAAAGTTTGTGAAACAGCTATTATAGTTTATAAATAAGACAAATATCGTAAATGAATTGGTATTTTTTTGTTTATTTTTATGTATCTCTCACATTATACTAGATAGAAAAAAATCTACTGATAAATCACAAGTAACAAATATAAAATAATTTTATTTAATTAAGTACAACAAAATAAATAAATAAATCAGCTTCCCGGACGCAACAGGGTAGGCACAGGGAACCTAGTGTTAAGATACTCCGTTGCCCAATTTCCGCCGAGTTCTGGAGGCAATGCGTGTTGAGTGACGGAACTCAACGCCGCGTTTTGCCTCGACACCAGAGCGAACAAATGAAAATATAAATGTAAATAAAGATTTTATTACTAGTCACACTTCGGACCCCTGTACCATGACTGGCCTCAGTATAAAGTAAATCACACAGGCAATGAAGTCTTTATTATATGTTATTTATATAGACAAACGGAAATATGCTTATTTATATTTATATGTAAAAACAATGAATAATTAAAGGCTAGTAAGTAATTGTTTCAATTTCTTAAGTCACGCGTTGTGGACATAACGGCTGAACTACTAAGGACAGTCACGTTCAATTAAAATGCTTTCTTTGTTTTCATTTTTTTTGTGTACTTTATTCACTCAAATAAGTAAAGAAAATCGGGCTGTCACTAACTAAGCTTTGTTTATATTTTATACTAGCCACACAGTCGCGGCTTCGCCCACTTGAACTACAGCATTTTTTACTTATAATCAGAATTGTGAAAAATTATGAACAGAAATTAATTAAGAATATTGCAATTATACTGAGAATTTGTACTTGTTAGGTATATATTAATTTATCCTATATTTTTTTACAAAATATCCCCCACGAATTCAAAGTAGAATAATTAATATAATTAAAAAAAAATAAAAAATCAGCTTCACGCTGTACACAGCAGTGTAAGCAGAGGGACTCTAGTGTTAAGACACTCCGTTCCTCACTTTCCGCCGAACTCTGGAGGCATTGCGTGTTAAGTGGCGGAACACAACGCCGTACTTTGCCTCGGCACCAGAGCGAAGAAATAGAAATATAAATTAAAATAAATATTTTACTTCCTGAATGGGGATCGAACCCACAACCAGTCGGTTTACAGTCACACTTTGTGCCCTGCACCACGACTAGCCTGGCCAGAAATTAATATAATAATATACCTACTTAAATTCCTACCGAAGTTATATTCAAATTTAAGTATAAAATATGTTTTTGCCATTCGGCGTACCTACACAAACAAGGAAAATCCCATCAAAATAATTTTACATATAAAACCGAGGTATATACTATCATTTGAAACGATTAAATTAACACTTTATTATCTCATATATTTTATCTGTGAATCTTCATATGAATCACCTGTACCCATTGTTCGGAAGAAGTCACCTACATAAGATTGAATAGAATTTGCTCAAACTCTAAGAAAAATATAACAGTTGTGAGAAAAATGTGAGTCACATTTGCTCATATGCTATCATTCTGTTTATGCAAGCAATTACACCTTGTTGTTTACGTTATACGAGTATTACTTTTTCGTTCGAAGCTATGTATATTATTATTAAAAGTGAATCATTTTTTTATCATATACATATATTAAAACATATTTTATAGATTTACTTAATTTCATCCTTCTTTCCTTTTCCCCGCTCATATATACAAAATGCGGCGTTGAGTTCCACCAGCCAAAACGCAATGTCTCTTACGAAATGTCTTAACATTTGGTTCCCTGCCTAAACTATACATACGATAAATAATGATATTACTAGTAGTAAATGGTATCTTATAGAAGTATGTCTATAGATTTTGTAGATAATTTGTAATTTGAGTCATCAATAACCTATTTCATACAGGCTATGCCTCGTTACCAGAACGCGGAAAAGAAAATACTTCATTCTCTTTTTCTCTCGAACTTGCAACCGTGACGTTAACAGTCAGGCGCTGTGCCGCTGCGCCACGACGACCGCTGATAAAATATTTTCGAACAAATCAAGTTTCGTTTCAAGGTCTTCACTTAATATCCATAAGGTCTTTAGGCGTATTTGCTAACGGCATATTTATATAAAAAATATTCAAGAAAGGCATTTAGTAAACCAAAATAATAGGTATATTAAGTAATGAGAAATACATTTAATTCGTAAAAAAAATTTATATAAAAAATATTTTTTTAAAAAACAAAATTTTTAACTTAACGCTTTTTAGAGCAAATACTTTGTAAAACAAAGTGATTATCTCTAATGTTCTAGTTTGTTGATAAGACGTGCAAAGAAAGACTGCACATCATTCTGCTTTTCTACAATATTTTGTAAACTATTAAAATTAATTTAATAAAAAAATATAAAAAAAATATTGATATAAAAGATCGACGTGGGGCCGCGGCACATCGACTAACTGTAAACGCTACCGGCTTCGATTCCTACTTGAGGGAATTAATTATTTACATTCCGTCGCTCTGGCATCAAGAACAAGCGCAGCTTTGCTTTCCACCACTCAATATACAATGTCGCTGGTGGAAAGTGGGGGACGGAGTGCTTCAACACTAGGTTTCTCTTGTCCACCCTGCCTCACGCGAGACACAGCGGGAACCTATAAGAAATAAAGGTTAAAATAAAGATTGTCAACATTTAAAGTTAAAATTCGCTTGAAAAAATCACCTGCCCGGCAACAGCTGTGGTAGTTCCGCAATGAGTCAGACGTGGACGCCGGCGAAACTTCTACCATATTAAGAAATCGATAAAGTTCATTCATATACATAATATCTATAGGTATAACGTAATATATAGGGCCAGATAATAAAAAGCTGCATTAAAGTTAAAACTAGTTTATAAATAAAATACTTCATATTAAATCATTTTAAATAAGAATATATATTTTTTTACTATAATATTTTAGTGAGGCTGTCGCTGTGACTAAAAAGGCATCTGACTAAAAACGCGACGACATGGATGCGATTCCCAGTCACGGCAATACATTATTTATGACAAAGCACGATGTTGACTTCCACCACTCTACACGGAATGTCTCGGAAATTAACACCGAAAGTGGTGAAGGTAATGTACCAGGCTCCCTCTGTCTACCCTGCTATACGTGGGATACGGCGCGAACCTATTTTAATTAAAAAAAAATAGTTTTTATATATATTTTTTTATTCTAGGATTTATTTTATGACAGACTAACAAATTTCTTATAGTAAATAACAAGAATAAGAATAAAATACTGTAAAAAATAATCCATTTTAAGTAAAAAATAATAGAAACAACGCGATTGCAAATGCACGTACCTCTTGCAAACTATGTGTTCCGCAATGAATCACACTGCAGCTGCTGCAGGATACCGTGGGCGTTGTTACGAAACCGATGGCATTCATTCATAAAGGCGTTACGCTAAGCAAATATTGTAATTACAACTATTCCGTGAGTAGAAAGCTTTTTACTACTTCCCTGGATATAATAAATAAAAAATAAATCAGCTTCCCGGTGTATCTGTAGACAGAGGGAAACTAGTGTGAAGACACTCCGTTTCCGCCGAATTTTGGAGGCATTGCGTGTTGAGTGACGAAACTCTACGCCGGACTTTTGCCTTGGTGCCAGAGCGAAGAAATGAAAATATTAATAAATAATAATTCATTTCTAAATTCATTTCACAAAGGGGATCGAACCCACAAACGTCGCGTTACAGTCACACCCTTGCCTCTGCGTCTAACTAGACAGTCCGTTGGGATCCGTCAAATAATAATAATCTCTATAATTGAAATAACCATCGAAGCGCAGTGGGGCTGTAAGTGACTGTAAGTGTTGTGGGTTCGATATACATTTGGGAAAATGGGAAAGATTTTTATTTAAATAATTTTTATTTCCCCGCTCTGACAAATAAAGAGCGGCAACAAAATATTTCTCGAAATTCATAGGAAGTAGTACCTTTATGATAGAAGTTTAAAGAAACTAAAACAAAAACAAAGATGGCTTTCCATCAAAATTGATAATTAGATTAGAAAATATAATTTACCTATATTTTACATATTTAGTTTACGTTCTTGATCACTTCTAGGTACAACTGGATGCATGATGCATAATAAAATGATCTTGAATTGTTGCAAGATGAAAGAAATGTTAGAGATTGCCTCTTTTAATATAGGATTAAGATATACTAACACAAAATTTTATACTATAAAGATGAGTGTTTGGTTGAACGCGATAGTCTCAGAAACTATTGGTCAGCTTCACGCTGTATCGCGCACACAGCAAGGTAGGCAGAGGTAAACTAAAGACTCCTCCGTTCCCCACTTTCTGCCGAATTCTGGAGGCATTGCGTGTTAACCTCGACACCAGAGCGAAGAAATGGAAATATAATTTTTTAAGTAAATATTTCATCTTCTCGTGTGGGGATCGAACCCACAACCAGTCGGCTTAAAACTATTGGTTTGAATTCAAAATATATATTTGTGTTAAATAGTCCATTTATAGAGGAAGGCTGTAATACAACACGATAATAGTTTCGATGTACCTGTGGTCAGTTACCTCGGGCACTTAGAATGTGTCATGTGTCATACAAAACTCTTAGTTATTTCCATTTGATAACGCGGGCCTGGTCGCTAGTAATGGGTACGGAGTATACTGAAAAACCAATGGTAAACAATTAAAAAATATATATTTATATAGTGTAAAAAGTATTTATTGCTAGCATGCACTATTTTCCTCTATAACCTTTAATAATTATCTCAAGAAGTAGTATTTGAAACAAATTTGCAGCAATGTAAAAAAATATTACAATGGCATAACTATCCATATTATTTCGCTCTGGTGTCGAGGCAAAGCGCGGCGTTGAGTTCCGCCACTCAACACGCAATGCCTCCAGAACTCGGCGGAAAGTGAGGAACGGAGTGTCTTAACGTTAGGTTCCCTCTGCCTACCCTGCTGTGTATGGGATACAGCGTGAAGCTGATTTAATTTTAATCCATATAATTTTTTAATTTTACGTATGGTCGAAATAATAATAAAAAAGCGATAAGAATATTATAACATCATATTGAAGTCACTGTTAGTAGAAAAAAAACTAATGATTATTTCTATCAATTAATCATTGATGCATATCATGATTCACTCCACTTTAATTTAATTAACAACAAAAGAATAAAATATTAAAAATGTAGTAATATTTTTACATATGGACGTAAAATTTAATACTTTATAGCCAATTCAACATAATTTAGTAAAAAAACAACACAACATATGCTTTCTTTTATGCGTAAAAAATAACAGCCGCGCGTGGCAATAAAAGTTTGGGACTCGATTTCGAACAAAATATTAGCAGCTGTTAGGAGAATTTTATGCAGTTAAAAATAAATATAAGTTTTTGTTTAGCACCTTTATTGATTGAGGCCAGTCGTGGCGCAGGAGCACAAAATGTGACTGTAAAACCGACTGGTTGTGGGTTCGATCCCCGCTCGAGGAGATGAAATATTTACTTAAATTTATATTTCCATTTCTTCGCTCTGGTGTCATTTCCGCCGAATTCTGGAGGCATTGCGCGTTGTGGTAGTGGATTAACTCAACATTACGCTTTGACCTTGATACCCGAGCAAAAATAAGAAATATTTCATTTCTTCGAGTGAGAATCGAACCCACAACCTCTCACGTTTAACAAAAAAAAACATTATATACCTATATATAAACATTAATTGAGTATGCAATATAAATATCAGTTCTATAGCAGTTTCAGAAGACTCATCGGTGTTTTGGCGCCGGGTTTTTGCATGGTAAATTAAACCATATGTCGGCGTCTGCCCCATTACTACATGTATAGAGATCTTTATTTATATGCTAATACGTCATTTAGCTTGAAATCGAGCCGTTATTTTCTTTTGACTGAGACAAAAAGTAATGTGCTGGTTAATGAACTTGAGTAAACATTTTTATTTAATTTAAAGTGATTGGCGAAGTGATTCGTGTTAAACTAACACGCTCGGAACACCATAAATAAAGAACAACAATAATTTAAAGCAATGATAAATAATAATAATAATATAGTTAATACAAAATTATTTAATTTGTTTACAATTAGTTATTAAGATAATAATATTCTCTTTTTAAAAATAAGTTTTAGCCATAGCTAAAACCTATTTATTAAGAAACGAAGAGTCTGCACAAATCTAAGATTACTTCTATTTTAATTTAAATATTTAAGATAGAAGTAATCTTAGATTGATGCCAGTCGTGGCGCAGCGGCACGAGGTGTGACTGTAAAACCGACTGGTTGTGGGTTCGATTGAGTGGGGACTCGAGGAGATGAAATATTTACTTAAATTTATATTTCCATTTCTTCGCTCTGGTGTCGAGGCATAGCGAGGCGTTGAGTTCTGCTACTTAACACGCAATGCCTGTAGAACTCGGCAGAAAATAGGGAACGGAGTGTCATCCCTTCGTAGAATTTTTTACGCAACAACTCTAACAATCCAAAACCCGAAAGATAAAAATCACGAATAGACACTGCTACTACAGTACTCGATTTGTGCATATAATCATTATAATCATCATAAAATTATCACAACCGAGCTCTGATCAAATCACTTTAGTAGCAGAATAAAAATGAAATTTATCCGATATTCCATGTTTCAAGTTGAGTGACGTATCAACTCAAAGTCGCGTTATAGAAAAGTAATTTAAATTGATATAATCATACCCTCGAGTGGGTATCGAACCCACAGCCATTGCATTTACAATCAGGCAATGTCCCACTGCACCACTTCGGCCTTTTACTCAGCTTATTATAATTGCAAATATAACACTAACTTACAATGCAAACTGTGACAGTGCATCATATGTATTTCCTACGCGTGGGGTTAATTAAAAATCAACCTAATATACTTTAAAATAAAGTGCTTATTTCTTTTAAATGTGTTTGTTGTTGTTTGATAAGTAAAAGTGAGTCAGCCGCTCAATACGACTAGACAGAGTTCTTGACCTCGCGGTGCATTGAAGATCTCATTGGAACAAGTGTGAAACACATTATTAGGTAGTGGAGTTATATTTTGGCAGAGGCCGGTTTCCATGTACGGCAGCTACTATAAAAAAACTACTATTCTATAATTCTAGTTAATATAGTTCATGTTTACTATGTCCATTAGATAACCGGTGATGGATTGTAGTAAAATGATAACAATAGCTTTGTTGATCGTCGTGGTCGTCGGTGGCATAAGGGTACAACTGTAAACTCGACGGTTGTGGGTTCGAGCAATTAAATATTTATTTTATTTTCCTGGCACTGGTAACGAGGCAAAGCGTGGCGTTGGGTTCTGCCACTCAACACGCAATGCCTCAAAAGTTCAGCGGAAAGTAGGGAGCGGAAGTGCTTTAATGAAAGTGAGTTTCAACACTATTTTACCAGGTTTCCTTTGCCTACCCTACTCTACTCTACCCTATATTCGGTATACAGCGTGAATCTAACAAAAAAATAAAATTCATAGAATTAAAATGTATATTATGTTCTAAGTTTCACTATCTTTATTAGTATAGCAACAATAGAAAAATAAACCGGTTTTTAATTGAAGTAGTTTTAAATTAATTATTTGAAGATAAAACCCGAAGGCGAAAGTACTCGTAATTAATAGCAATATAGCCAATTATTTTCAGAAACAGTTTATTATAAAGTTAGAAAGTGTATCGAAAGTAATATGGATAGATCGAATAGTTGCGTATGCATCGTTTTTTTCTTACTAGCTTTTCGCTCGCGGCTTTGCCTGATTAATTGGATTTTTCTATAAGTATATTTGATCGCAGTAAAAAATAACAGGGGTGGTCCCGAATATGTCCAAAAATCTATAAGTTCACTTCTTACTAAGAGGTTAAACTTCTTGTATTTAAGGTACTATCTCTATAAATGGCGATATTTAATATAAGATTCTTTTAGCTACACGCTGTATCCCGCATATAACAAGACAGAGGGAACCCAGTGTCTGATGTCTGGGTATGTCAGTCACTTTACGGTTTTATATTCCTACAAAAAAGAAAAGTATTTGAAAATTAAGTTACGTAAGTACTCTAAACACCTCAGGATGTTTTTAAGCCCACGTTATTATTAAGTAATTGTAATAAATATAAAATATTTCTTCGACAATCACCATTTGGTTTTACCAAACATAATAATAAAATTTAAGCGGTAAATATAATAAAATTACAAATTTTTCCAGAGGGAATACCAAAAGATAATTTGTGACAATTGTTCGACGAATCGATATGAAATTTATATATGACTTTTCATAATTACATTACAGAAAGTCAAAGGGGTAAATGGGGAAAAATATTTTAACACGATACATATAAATTTAATATAATAATATATAATAATTATGTGTTATAGTAAATTTCACTCGCATCAGTTTCCCTACTCCATTGAAGCAGTTCTTGTGTTTAAGGTATAAATTTTATACCTATAAGTAGAGAAAACAGTGACTGATCATTACGTCCTAGGTTATTCCCAGAATTTTATTAACGAAAAAGTAAACCATAGTGCAATGTCCTGAACTCGAACAGAGGGTTAAGACCATAGGTTGTCTCTCCCAACAGCTATTTGCTTTATACAATGTAAAACTGAATAAAAGAAAAGAATGAAAAATATGAAAACAATATACATTTTATTATTAGAATGGACATAATGCAAGCACTCTTCGTTAACGTTACGGTTATTTTATTTTATTTTCAAAATGGAATGTGTAACACTTTCACTTTCCCTTTTTTTCTGGTCATCGTATTACAATGAAACTCAAAAATGTCTCATCGACTGCGTGTTATTATAGGATATATCTGCAAAAACCTTATCTATACTAATATTGCAAAGTTTGTTTGATTGAATGCGCTAATCTCATTAACTGCTAGTTAGATAGGTCATCTATTGGGGCTATATACTGCAACATGTTAGTCGTTCCGATGTGACCTACTGTACCATTCGATCAGAATTACACTGAGAATGTGTCAAGTGTCATACATAACTCTTACTTTGACATTTGACACAACAGAACAAGTATAAAGTAAAGTAAAGTAATAATAATTAATTAATTAATTAGCTTCACGCTGTATCCCGCACACAGCGGGGCAGGCAGAGGGAATCTAGTGTTAAGACACTCCGTTACCCACTTTCTGTCGAATTCTGGAGGCATTGCGTGTTGAATGGTAGAACTCAACGCCGCGCTTTGCCTCGACACTCGCAGAGCGAAGAAATGGAAATATAAATTTAAGTAAATATTTCATCTCCTCGAGTGGGGATCGAACTCACAACCAGTCGATTTACAGTCACACTTTGTGCCCTTGCGCCACGACTGGCCTCTAAGTAATACTACCTATAATTTGATTAAATAAACCCTGTTTAACATTTAAGCGCTCAATCAATTTAGGCATGTCACAGTAACATTCTGATATGTTATTATTATTTCTATGGCAAACAATATAAATATTTTAAATTTAACAACCAAAAAGGAAGTCGTGACATGATATTGGAATTGTAACCGAAATATTTCCTGTTTTTGTAAATGTATGTAAATTTATACAATCAACCCAAAAAAAGGCCGCCGTGACGCAGCAGTACAAGCGTTCGACTGTTAATTCGACGCCTGTGGGTTACATCCCCACTCGGTGGAAATATGTAATGTTTTTATTTGCTCGCTCTGGTGTCTAGGCACGACGAATTCTGAAGCTAAATTAAACTAAATTGCCAGCAAAATATTTAATTATATGAATAATATATATATATATATATATATATATATATATATATATATATATATATATATATATATATATATATATATATATATATATATATATAAATGGTATTTGTTACATAATATTAAACTAAAACTGTTAAAATATACTGATTAAGCATTAGCGTGTTGTAGTTAGTGTAGGACGAAGTGCCATGCCTTGGACTTTTATATAAATATTGCAAATATTGGAACTATTGACATTTGTGTCCCTGCAAGGAAAAAAATGCATTTGCAGACAAAGGTATTGCGGTGTGTGACTAATATTATTAGGTACTATTCTTCAAATCATAATTTTATGCCACGTACTCATAAATAAAAAAATGACGTCGTCTAAAGCGTAAAAGAAAATTTAAAAATCATTAACTGCCTTTGAAATCATAAATTGCCTTTGAAATCATAAATTTATTATTTGATAGTATTCAATCATTTCTAGGTTTTAACTAAATTTGTTAGAAATTCTTACATTACCATATTACCATGTAAAAGCTAAATGATAAGATAAAAAGAAATTATTTATCGTCGTCACACTAGAACTTACAAACCTGATATCATGCCTTTGGCCTTGATAAGTGAAACTATATAATATGCTCAGGTCATGAGACAAGGCGCGGCGTTGAGTTCCGCCAGTCAACACGCAACGCCTTTAGAATTCTGCGTAAAATGGGGAACGGAAGTGCCTGAATGGGAAAGGAGTCTTAACACTAGATTCCCAGGTTCCTGCTACTATATGGTACTTGTCTCGCCGGTGGTTTTAGGTTCAAACTCTACTGGACGGAATGATCAATAAAAAAAACAGAATTTCAGTCCAGTTGAACAAATAGTAAATTTAAATTTTTATCTTGATTGATTTTGATTTCTTCTACCTAAATAAAGTACCAACTGAAGAAACATAAAGATAATAATTAAATATTTTTTACTCGCTCTTCTCGTTCTACATCTTTTCTATTTAATCACACATGACTAGTAAGTACTACAAGTATAATTATGAGCTGTTATTATACAAGCTTACCGACAAAGTTAACTCTTTTCAGCCATAAAAATGGCTTTCTCCCATCACACATCACAGTTTCTTTAGTATCATATATATAATACTAATGTAGGTATAATATAAACAAACATTATCTGAAATTATGACAACAGATCTTTTAGTTTTAAGTTATAAAAAAAAATCTTTATAATAAATATTCGATCCTATTCGAAGAATTAATTATTTTCTCGGTAACAAGACAAGACTCGGCTTTGAGTTTCACCAAAAAGATACAATGTGTCGAAAATACGGCTGAAGGAAGGCAATGTGTCAACACTAGGTTCCCCTAGCCTACCCTGGCTACCTGCTTATCTTATAAGGGAGATACAGCGTGAAGCAGCACCATTGTATGGTAGTGGTCAATCTCAATATATCTTACTAGTTCTTTCTATACAACGGCCATCTTGGGACTATTCATTCTCTACAATTCAATACATTATAAAAACAGTACATAGTAGGTAATACATTTCACGTGTCCTCAATTCGCGACGATCGCTAGCAATTTAGACAATTGAATGAATATGGGTATTATTATCCTATTGTCACGCATTGGCGTTGCGCTACTAATATGGCGCGTGCCACCACTAGAGCCCATACATTTTTAGAATGTGTAATAAGATTGTTTTTTTTTGTATTTTATGCAATTTTTAAAGGCACAACAAGTTTTATTTCCAATTTTTAACCGACTTCTAAGTAAGAAAAGGAGGTTATCAATTCGACTGCATTTTTTTTCTCTTCTATGTTTGTTACCTCAGAACTTTTGAATGGGTGAACGGATTTTGTGGATTTTTTTATCAAGTGTTTCACTTTCAAGTATAGCACAATGATAGAAGGTCAGCAAATGCTGATTCTGTGTTGGCAATTGTAGGAAATAAATTTTCACTGATAACAACTCACACTTAAAAAAATATATAATATTTATTAATGAAAAAAAAAACATTGTAACATCGAGTAACAGCTTTAAAAGAAAATCAATAAGAAAATAACGCAACAAACGTTCTAAGCAGACAGAACGTAGTGTTGATTTTGTCGTAAATTTGCTATAGGTATATGTTGCCGACGATCTTCATACTCTCCGTTCTTTCTTTTATGACAATGTCTGCTTGCCAGAGGGAGGAAAAAAAAAATATATGTTCACCGAGTGGAAATCGAACTCACAACCCTCGCGTTTAAAGTCGCTATAACGATCCGCTACGATGGCCTTATACTCGTATTATTATTTTAAACTTCTAATTTGTTTTTCTAACATTACCAAACCAATACTAATAAAAACAGTTATATTTACACAATAAACACTAATTGAAGAACATATAGCTACTGTCTATTAAGCCTTGTACTAAACAAAGACTATACGTATTTCTTTTTACTTCTAAAAATAAATGACTAGGATTGCAATCTTAACATTTAAAATAATAAACAATATTAATATACAATATTATTTTCTTAAATTTATATTTTCATTTCTTCGCTTTGGTGTCGAGGACAAGCGCGGCGTTGAGTTTTGCCACTCAACACGCAATAACTCCAGAATTCGGCAGAAAGTGGGGAACGGAGTGTCTTAAGGTTCCCTCTAGGTTCCCTCTGCCTACCTGATTTATTTTAAGCAATATTAATCTAATATTCAATTCTCCCATGGCCTAACTGTTACGGGAGACAGATTTATAGCAAGAACCGTATCAAAGGTGTCACTAGATCGATACGACTACGTTTCCTTGATAAGTTGTCTTGTTTATATTTTGTACCGTTAATAAACGATGGCAGATAAAGAGGTACTTTTACCATATCGGGAGTTCCGTAAGCTGTGATTTTTTTTTTCACTCATTTCTTTCCAGTTTCATGTACTGTATTTTTTACCTTCACTTTAGCTTAGGTAATTGGGAACCTATTGTTAAGACACTTCCGTTCCTCCTTTCCGTCAAATTCTGGAGGCACTGCATGTGCATGTGCATCCACTTAACAGAGGAGCGAGGCATTGAAAATATTAAATATGCTTTTACAAATACCTTTTCGTTTACGATTATTTTTACTAAGTACTCGTATAGCATGCATACTTATGTACCTATAGCATGTATAATATTATAAATGTTAACTTTTATATGTTTTAAAGACCAAAATATGGATGTTCATACGTATTTTTAAATTAATCTCAATTTAAATATATTTTTAAATAATAAATATACAAATGTAATATGTTTTAAAACTAAAGTTTCTAAAAGTGACCTTTGCTACCGCTTGGAGTGAAAATTGCGAATTGCCTTGATCCAGTCTTTATTTACAATCGAGGCCGTAACATGTGCACTAAAAGAAAGAGCGAACTTAAAACGCATCGATTTATATGATACTAGAGGACAATACGCGTTGGCGTTACCATAGCAACGTGTATGCCACTTTATATAAATATAAAAGTCTAAATATTGTCAAATGCATAGTAGTGTGTGTAATGTTTTATTTATTGTTTTTATTGAACTTTATAAGCATTATTATTGATAAATAATAGCGTTCTGCACTTTTCCTTTATATAAACTATATGTGTGCCAAGTTCCATACTCCCCTGTCTGCACAATTTTCGTAAAAAGGGGTTTTTGCTTTACATTTATAGATTATATGATATTATGCCGGCAAAAAAGCAAAATGATTAATTCACCTTTGTTTAATAAATAATCAAAATTACAAAAACAAAATAAGAAAGAAATAAATACGCAATTAGATAACTCATAGTACTTATTATGGGTTGGATTAGATCTCATTAAAGGCCTCATAGAAAAAAAAACCTTATAGTTTAACGCCCAATATTAATAACCTATCTCCAACGTCAATCTTAGATTGTTTCATATATCTATCCAATCTAGAGATTGGATAGATGTATGAAACAATCTAAGATTGACGTTGGAGATAGGTTATTAATACTGGGCGTAAATCGTTTTTTTTAAATTTAGGCAATATACACAAAGCGACAATGCAACAGTTGGTAAGGACAGTAATAACTTAGTCAAGTGTGACAGGTAGGTATCCTTGTTAATCTTTGGCAGACATTTTATGCCCTCGTGTGGACGTTTATCTTCAGTAATATTTCGATCAGCTTAGTTTCGTATAATCAATATCCAGTTGTAACTACTCAATAGTAGTAGAGGCAAGAGGATGTGATGTATGTGTGTAAGGCGACGGTTGTGGGTTCGATTCCCACTCCAGGGAATGCATTATTATTTTCCTTTGTTTGTTCTGGTACAAAGATGAAAACTGCATTTAAAAAGGTTAAGTCCTTTCTTAGATAACGGTCACAAACGCACAGACAAACCGAACATCACAAATGATCAAGTATTTAAGGACGAAATATATACATATAATTAAATTCTCTACGCCTATCCTGTCAAAAATATCCTAACACAAAATAAACACAATACTATCAACTCACATTGGATTTGAAAATCATCAACACCTGAAATGACAAGGAGTTACATATTTATATATACTCAACAAGTCTTAACACTAGGGTTCCCTCTCCCTACCCTGCTGTGTGCGGGATGCAGCGTGAAGCTGATTTTTACATATTGATATTACACTAATAAAATGGTAACGTATCAAATCAAATCAAATCAGCCAATGTGTTTGTAATATAAATAGTAAATGGCGGCCATTTAGAATCGAGGACATCGTGGATGACATTAGACCGGCGGTAGTAAAGTTGGTCGCTATCGCTCATCTTTGATCGATGGAAGATTACATTTCACTGCTTACAAATCAAAACTGCAATAAACGTATAGTTATTTAATATTTCGTTTTATGTGTTACATGCATGTTTAAGTTACTAGGAAGTTTAATTAAGTAAATTACATATTTACTTACAAATTTGAATTTTAATTTGCATTTGTGGCCAGTTGTGGAGCCACAAGGGTACGGCAGTGGACGCAACAGTTTGTGGGTTCGATTACCACTCGATCAAATAAAATATTTAACATTTTAGAGGCAAAACGCGTCATTGATTTCCCCTCTTAATACGCAATACCTTCCGAATTCGGCGAAAAATGGAGAACTGAGTGTCTTAACAGTAGGTTCCGTCTGCCTATCCTGCTGTGTTTGGGATACAGCGTGACGCTAAAATATTCTTATTATTAAGGCATACATGAAACAAAAAGCCATATAGGACATTTTATACTAATAAAAGTATAATAATAACATATCGAACACGCAACAAGTTGTACTGACGCCGTAACAATAGCTATAATAGTTTAGGAAATTGGGCCTTTCCTGCGTTAGTCTTTAAGTGTTATCGATACATGGAGTTTATCATGATATATAAGAAAAGAGTATCTCTAATGGTTATATTCCTATAGGAAAATATATACTAATATTGACTTGTGTTTACGAATTAGTATACTTTATGACGTTTTGAGACCGTCATAGCCTATGGTTGTGGGTTCGATCCTCCATCTGGAGAGATGGTATAATATATTTAAATTATTTACATTTGTCTGCTCTGGTTCGCAAAGCGTAGCACTAGCGCTAGGTTCCCTTTGTCCATATTGCTATATGGGAAAAACGTGAAACAGTTTATTTCTACTTTATAGATATTGTGTGTTTGTTTGCAAAGTTATAGTAGTACCCTACGAAAAATAAACTAGTATTAAGTACCTACGTTCCCCATTTTTCGCCCGAATTCGGAAAACTACGTGTTGAGGTGGCGGAACTCAACGCCGCAGTCTTATGTATTATAATTAATAAAATAATATATAGATAATAAAATACAGATAAATATAAAATGTTTAAGTAAAAATTGCAATTATACGTGCTTGAAATAACATGACCTTCTTAGTAGTGCAATTTTAGCGTTAAAAGAACAGCATAATTTAACCCTTTAAGTTGGTACAACATACTCATTTATTTTAAATAAATAACTTATTATTTTAAAATTCTCACTAAGGAAAATCATTTAATCGTGGCGCAGGGGCACAAGCTCGCGAATGTAAACGCGATAAGGTCTGGGTACGATTCCCACTCGAGGAAATGATTCTATTTTTATATCAGACTATTGCCTCAGAGCGAGGTACGGGCGTCCTAACGAAATAAAGTGCGGTGTTAAATTGCATCTTGCAAACGCCGTGCCTCCAGAATACGACGGAAAGAGGGGAACGCAGGTGACTTAATGGAAACGGTGTGTTTTAACCCTGGGTTGCTAGGATTCTATGACTACCCTGCTATGTGCGAAATACAGCGTGAAGCTAAAAAAACATTTGTAAATTTTATATTAAACGCATATTTGACCTAAGACAATAAATAATATGGGAAAGGAACCAAATACGCTTCCAATATATTTACTCCACAACTTTTTCACATGATCCTATAAAACGACGGTCCCTAGGTAAAGTGTCGAAAGCGAAAAACATACTAAAATAAAAGATGCTAGCAATTTTTCACTTTCGCTACTTTACTGGGGAAAGTGGAGAACGGAGTGTCTTAGCTCTAGGTTCCCTCTGCCTACCCTGCTGTGTGCGGGATACAGCGTTACTGGGGACCGTCGAAATGTTTTCACATAAAATGCTGAATCGCAACTTGAGATGCAACAAGTTACAACGGTTTACACGTACAGTGCAAATGCCACGTGCATTAGAAAGACACAAAGAAAATATGCATTAATTAGATTAAATTGACCGTAATAAATGTAATAAGCTATGTCGCCCACCGTCTTTTCGTTACCCACTTAAGAAAACTATATACAATCAACATTGTAGAGGGGCAGAGGAAACCTAGTGTTAAGACACTCCGTTCATCACTTTCCACCTAATTTTTCGAGGCATTGCGTGTTGAGTGGCGGAACTCAACGCTGGGCTTTTGCCTTGGTGCCAAAGCGAAGAAATGAAAATATTAAGAAATAATAATTCATTCCCTCGAGTGGTGAACGAATCCACAACCGTCCTGTTACAGTCACACTCCTGTGTCCCTAAGCCACGACGGGGTCTACCAACACTATATTTCTAATAATTAATTGTAGTAACGTTATAATCGAAACCGAATCGAGGTGCAATGGGACGGCGTCTAACTGTAAGCGCGATGGTTGTTGATTCTATCCACACTGAGGGGATAAAATTATTTTCATTGTCCTGCTTCAGCAAGACACACCGCGGCGCTCGGTTCCGCCACTCTCTAAATCGAACTTGAGATCTGATTATCTCTATTTACCCTGCTACGTGTGCGATAAAATATGAAGTTTAAAAAAAAAAGCATATTTATATAGGTATGGTTTAAGGGTAACAGTGATAAAAAGATAAACAAGCCTAGTAACTTTATAAGAAAAAAAAACATAAATAAAAAAATCAATATTTAATGAATCACTGGCATTATCGTCATTAACACCATTGGATTTTAACGATCCTAAACTTGCTTTTTTATGATTGATAACTAAGTAGATAGAGAGTGTGTACATTTATTAATTGTGTACTTTTTATCATTAAAAAACAATAACAAAAGCAAATAAGCAAATTAGATATTAAATAAACTAATGCTTTAAACAAGTCTAATTATATGACTATATAAGGACAGTTCAGGCTGTAGACACTTTAGTAGTCCTGCAAATTTCTGTAGTGTACTGTGAAAAAAAATAACGAGCACATCCACGTGAGTATTGAATATTTATAAACAAAACTTTTTTTTCAATTCGAATCCGTACTTCCCGAGATCATCGCGATCAACCAAACAAACTCTTCACTAATATAATATTATTATAGGTTATAGACAAATATAATTATATTAAATTCGTAGCTAATGCTTCTATGTATTTAATTTCTTATTCACGGAATCCTCGAGCTGAGGTAGCTTTCGATTCCATCTTTTTCTTTTTAGGAGTACAATTTTTTTTTAATAAAAATATATTAGAGGAATTCAATTTGTATACTAAACTAGAGGGCGCGCGCGGCTTCGCCCGCTTATTAGGAGTGAATTCTAAAAAAACCACGAAACACTTGTTCAATAAAATATTTTTACCAGTCTGAATTTAAATTTTTATAAATATCGATGGCAATTTAATGATTTTTCCATATAAACTTTCAACCCCGTATTTGAACCCTTAG
>JAATLQ010035555.1:0-30046 GCA_013421005.1 Heliconius erato x Heliconius himera
TTGCACGTGGCTGTAGTTTATAGGTTCCAGGCACAAAATTATTTTTGATAGTGCTTTTCTATCCTTTATAGGATCAACTTTTTCCGCTGTTACAATGTCCCATAAATCGTCTAACTGAAGCCATGCTTGCATTGCAAACTTCCATGAGGCAAAATTCTCGCGTCCCTTTAATTTCTCGACAGGTATGTTGACGTTCATTTTTTTTTCGACGAAAGTTCTTTAATTCGTAGAAAATATACTGCGATACACTAATGTTCTGGCACTCAAGTCTTAACAGTGATATTATGCTATAAGTTACGAGAAAACACAATAAAATGTTCACTGAGTCTTGGCGTCACTTTTATGACACTAAAGTTCACTTTGTTTTACTTTTAAACTGAGTCTATCTGGGCCCATAACCTGTTGGTTGTGGGATATTAACTATTAAGCGCATATAAAACAAAGTCTATTTGGTATATCCTTTTATTTAACTTTAGCGAACACAAAACATCACATTGTAAGCGCATGGCGTTCCGAGAGAAGGAAAAAAGGAAGCGACGCGCGGGAAGTAACCACAGATAATAAAAACAACTTAAAATAGTGTTGCATGTTGCAATTTATATATAAATATATTATATTTCCAACATAAATTAACTGAATTAATAAAAAATAACAAAGGCCAGCCGTGGCGCAGGGGCACAAGTGTGTGACTGTAAACTGGCCGACTGGTTAGTAGTTCAATTCTCACTCGAGGAAATTTTATTTAAATTTATACTTGAGTGAAATATCGCTCTGGTGTCGAGGCAAAACGCGGCGTTAACTCCCGCCACTCAACACGCAATCCTCCTCCAAAATTCGGCGGAAACTGGGGAACGGAGTGCTTTAGCACTAGGTTCCCTCTGCCTACCCTGCTGTTTGCATATGCTACCGCATGAGGCAGATTTGAAAAAAAAAAATATCTTATCTTGAACTTCAAGATAAGATGGTAAACCCAAGCAGGTGTACAGGTAGCAAGTCCCAATCCAATAAAGTACTTGTAGCAGCGAGTAGCGAGAGCGGCGAGTAATCAGCTCCAACGAAGCGGCAAAACTCCAGACGAACGTGAGCTCGTAATATTGCATTTTTCAAGTGGTATTACGAAGGTTAGTCTATTATATATAGGACCAAGAGATTTGAGAATTATTTGTTTTTTGATTTATTGTAATTATTGATTTTTATTTCATTTATTTATTTATTTTTTCAATTTTATTAGGGAAGATTCAGTTAAGATACTCTATTCTTCATCATTTATACGGATGATTCTCTTCTTGTGATATAATTAGTATATTCAAAAAAGTAGAAATAAAAGAATTACTAAATACGAGCTTTGTATAAATCTTTTTGCAGAAACATGGCCTATGAGGCGTCGTTACTGTAGAAAGATTTTTACGCTACGGTTGTAGGTTCCACACCTAATCAGGAATATGAATTATTTAGATTTTCTCTCTCTGGTTAACATAGCGCGGCGTTGAATTCCGCCACTTAATCACAATGTCTCGAAAATTGCCACTGTATATATGTTTATATATAATCTAGAGTGAGTCAGATAGTTTTAACTACAAGAGAAGAGGTGGAAAATAAATGAACATCAACGTTAAAAATTAGGTTCGCTTATCCCGCATAGATTAGGCAAAGGGAAAATCATGTTAACACATTACGTTCCAGCACCATCCAATTTTCCAGACATTGCGTGTAGCGTGGTGGAATTAAATGTCACACATTGTCTTTATATCATAGCTGGAAAATTAAAACAATTCTTCCCCCAATCTTTCCCTTTTCCCCGAATGAGATGTGAATCAAATACACAAGAATCACGTTTACAGTCAGACGCTGTACTGCTGTGCCTCAACAGCCTTAATATATTAAATAAAATGTATTTTCAAAAAAATTGCAGCAATATTTCAAAAGACTTGAAGTTATATTACAAAAAGTGTATTCAATATGTAAAATAGCAAGAAGTGAAATACGTAGTCATTTATCATTAGGCTGTCATTCTGTGAACCGCAAGATGAAGGTGCGTGAAAATAAACTAAAAATTTTAAACTGCTATACTTCTGAAATGATTCACTGAAGTCTTTTTTTAGGGTTCCGCATTTTTTAATAAAAAAAGAACCCTTATAAGATCATTTTGTTGTCCGTCCGAATGTTTGTCTGTCAAGAGTCTTTATCTCAGGAACGCTTGGAGATATCGAGTTGAAATTCAAACCGTATACCTACTCAGATCTACGGCTCCATGATTTCCTGAAAATATTGTATTTCTACATTTACTTAAAACAAGATATGGCCGTTTATATCACAAAAAACGCGTATTTTAACACTATAAAGGGAATCAAAATTAATAGGGTACTACTGGTTGACCTAAAATTATGATATTTGGCAGCTAGCATTTACAGGTAGTAAGAATAAATTTCAGTTCAAGAATAAATGTGAAAACTATACATTTGTGGTTAAATCCTAAAAAAATATTGCTTTAAAAGGGGGGAAAATTTGGTTTTAAAGCCGATGAAAGCCAAGTTTTGGCTAAACTAAGTTTGAATTTGAATTTGAACTTTCTGCTCAATTTTGGAGACGTTGTGTGTTGATTGATAGTGCTCAACGCCGCGCATTGTGTTTTTACTAGAGCGTGGAAAATAATATAATTTATTCCACCAAGTGTAAATCAAACCCATAAGCACAACTAACCATTTTAATTTTTCTTTTAATTATGACTTGCATCTGCAAGAAAATACTTCCTAAAATTTTATTATATGCACATGTTCATAATATAACTCATAAATTGCACTTAACGGGTTGTGAATTCGTGATAAGTCACTACGGTTTTTATTTACCACTATGTAGAGACGCTGACGTAATTTAACGCCGCACGCTACACTTAATCTCTGGTAGTTCTAATCAAGTGAGTGCTCTTGAACGAGAACGAATTTCATTAGTTGCGAACTTAGACTGTTTACTTATATGTACTTAATTAGAAGTGCATCGAGTGTTTGAGACTTGAAATGTTGAAATGTTAAAGGAAGTACTTATTAACATTTTATGTAGATGATATAAACTTTTAATTTTAAATAGTATTTACATAAGATATCAATAGTTCTGTTCTATAAATAATAATTCATATTATGATGTATATTACTGTTATTTCCGCTGTATTCCGCATGTAGCAGGGTAGGCAGAGGGATCCTAGGGGAGAGAGTGTTAAGACACTTCTCTCCCCATGGCCAATTTCGATACATTGCATATTGCTTGACGGGACTCGACTTCGCCGTTTTATTAAAATTAGACTTATAAAAAAACGCGCCCGATTTAATAATAAGAGTGAAAATTAACTATAATTTAATATTAACTTTTCAACTTTAATAACTTTAACGCAATAACAATTAAACGTAAGACTTTATTTATTCTTTAAAGTAATTGAAAACTCAATTACCTACGAAGCAAACTGCATAATACGCCCCAACTTGTAACAAACTCGTCCAAGTTGGAAAAAGAAGCACTTAGACTGGCCATAATTTTCCTTGGGTTCATTTGAAAAGTTTTAAATAATAGTCTTTATTAAAATAATAAAAAATATAATTAGAGGTATATATTTAGACCGCTTTGTTCTACTTCTGTATTTTCATTTTAAGTTATATTTTATACAAGATTTTACTAGCGGCCACAACAGTGGATAAATTACGTTTATATGAAACAGTCATGCCACGTTCTAAATGATTGAGGTAACTTACTAATAATTTTTTTTATCAGCTTCACATTGTATCCCACACACTATAGGATAGGCACAGGGAACCTAGTGTTAAGACAGTCCGTTCCCCACTTTTTGCCGAATTGGCATTGCGTGTTGAGCGGCAGAACTCAACGCCTTGCTTGTCCTCGACACCAGAGTGAACAAATGGAAATATAAATTTAAGTAAATATTTCATCTCCTCGAGTGGGGATCGAACCCACAACCAGTCGGTTTTACAGTCACACCTCGTGCCGCTGCGCCACGAGTGGCCTCACTACTTACTTACTAATACTTCCTCGATAAATTTTCTATCAAATATTTGGAGAATATTTCAATTCAAACTTGTGGTTAACGAGATTAGCGTGTTCAATCAAACAAACTCTTCAACTTTATAATATTATGTACAGATTGTTTATTTTCTTTATAAATAATTGTTTTTTACTTTGACCTTGCGGATTATAACGATTTTCTTAAAAGTTCATGTGACTATGTGAGATTATTGAAAAAAGGATATAATTTTATTGTGAAAGATAGACAGATAAAAGAAAATAATGTTTAAAATTACAATATAAAAAACACAAAATATTTGAGATTGAGATAAGATCTTTATAAAAATAAAAACAATACGATTTTTGTATACTTGGTTGTGTAAGAATACTCGCAATTAGTAAGGCGTTACTTTAGCTGCGGTTTGTAAAATCATAATTTTTCATATGGGACTAAGCTGGACCCACCAGCACTAGAATAGATTAAAAATAAATGTTATAACATTTCGAAAACATAATATAAGAGAACACTATGCATATATGTAGCGTTTAGCGCTGCGTACTCTCTGGCTACCCCGCTAGGGATAAAGCGAAATAAAAATGAAAACAACAAAACTTTAAAATATATAGTTAGGTACTAGTACTTAGAACTAATTATTTGTACCATTATATTAAACGCCAGTAAGTCGTTACAATCTGCAAATTCTTGGTAATTACTAAGATAAGGTTTCATTTAACTAAGCAACCTTGAAATTATTAAAGGTGAGATTATAATCGCTTTATTTTTTATTTATTATTTTTATTTCTGCGTGACATTGACAGAGTAACTTTTGCTTAATTTTACTGATATGCGTAAAATATAATAAAAATATAGCTTTTCTACATAAAGGTAAAGGTCAAATACAGAATTTGAACTAACAACGCTTATACGAGTTAGCACTCAGTTAAAAAGTATGTAGATTCTCGAAATGCAGCGACGGTTGTGGTCCTTCCTCGCTCTGGTAGCATTACCAAAAGTTGCGTTAACTTCCGCCACTCAATACGTAGTGTCTTGAAATTTAATAGGATACCATTATCATATCAAAGTGTTTTAACACTAGGCTCCCCCTACTCTGTACATTCAGAATATAGCGTGAAGCTAAAAAAGATGACATTTTTAACGTTTAATTATGATAATTTGCATGTTAGGAAATGAGAATAATCGAACCCACAACTGTCGCGCTTATACAAATACTGTGCTAAAATACACTCCTTTCATTTTACTTCTACTGAAAGAACTGAGAATATAAAAAAATCACTTTTTCAATAGTACATTTCAATTTTACCCTTTTTGATAGCAATACGTTACCACTGATCGTACCATTTATAAGAGTTAGTAGTGAATAAATGTCCGGCGTCAACGATCCCGTGAAAAATTGGTGAGGCTAATATTTCTAGTGATACCTTCCAATTAGTTGTGGATTACTAATACTTTTTGGGGTTTCGTAGTTTCAAAATGAATTTTCTTACTTAATTTCAATTTTCAATCAAACGTGGACTCTATCCACGTGCACTGTAGAAATAAAGTAAGACGTAGAGTTTCAATATATTGAACATTTGCATTTTCATTTTCTCATATAATTTTTTTTAACGTTGTATCACGAATGTCAGCGGAAAACAGAGACGACATTTTTTGTCATTTATATTATAGCTCCTTCTACGAGCGTGACACTGAACTTCAGTGGTTAATTTTTTAGCATCATGCTATATTCCCCACGTAGCAGGGTGGGCAGAAACAGGGAATTTAATATTAAGACAATTTTTTTATGGAAAAAGTCAATCACCGCCGCCCAAGACCCCGGGTTACACCAGGATTTTATACGATACAGCTTCACGCTGTTTCCCGCGCACAGCAGGGTAGAGGTAACCTAGTGTTAAGACACTCCGTTGCCTACTTTCCGCCAAGTTCTGGAGGCATTGTGTGTTGAGTGGCGGAACCTAACGCTGCGCATTGCCTCGACACCAGGGCGAAGAAATGCCAATATAAATGTAAATAAATATTTAATGGCCCTCGAGTGGGGATCGGACCCACCACCCGTTGATTACAGTCACACTTAGTGCCCCTGTTCCACTACTGACGTCCCCATGACGATACGAATGATATATTATTTTAAAAGACTTATCCACATATATCCTGCCCAGGTTCTCTGCCTGAGCGAGCGAAGGGATTGAACTCACAGCCGTTTCATTTACAGGCAACCACTGCAGTAGTGCCACAACGGCCTCCAATAATACGTATAATGGAATATATAAAAAAATATGCATAGAATTTTATTATTTGCGACTCGCGAACAAACGGCTTACAGCGGATTACGGGACAATGGCCATTTTGTTATTGAATTCTGAAAGCGTATCATATCTGGAACAACTAATCCCATAAAGAGAACTAACACTAAAATATTAAACACTAATCCCAGTTTCAAATGCAAATTTCATTGTAGCATATATAACATACTCGTATAAAGCTTATACAGATTATTATTAGGGAATGTTTATAAATTAGTTATTACATTTTTTTTCTTTACGCTTTGTGTTAAATTGGCAAAGAGAAAAACACCCGGCGGAAGGAATTATTTTGGTAACGAGTCAAAGCGCGGCGTTGAGTTCCGCCACTCAACACGCAATGTATCGAAAATTGACTAGGTTCCTTGTACTGACATTCTTGAAACAGCGTGAGGCTATGATAAATAAATATAATATCACGAAATAGATATATAACATATTAAATATATATATTAACATCTGAAATAAATATATTAACATCTCATTGACTGACTCATTGCATAGCCAGAACTACGCGGCGTCCAGCGCTAAATTATTGTATTTATATAGATTACTCATTGAATGTAGGGTAGAAGAAGAGAGGATTTCCCAAGATTCTTACAGGATTGGGATGGTAATGTGATTTTACTCTTTATAGACCAAAGTTTATATAGTTCAAACGAAGATAGGTACAGGCTACGATTTGCTTAAAATAAAACTCGTGAAAAAAGAACTAAAATCTAATATGATACACATTCGTACGTGGCAAACGATCCGATCTAACATGCATACAGTTACGGCGGGTGATAGTTTTTTTCTTGAACGTGATCCTATCACGCGGGCCAATTCGGTTTCAGTACATTCAGTATTCATAGTACCTACTTGCATATGGATATCTTATATTTCTTGTTCTTGGATATATTTTATAATAAGGCAGTTGTGGCACACCTACAGAAGCTAGTGACGGTTGTGGATTCACTTCCACTCGCTTTCATATTTGCATTTCCTCGCTTTAGAAAAACGGCAAAGCGCGACGTTAACTTCTGCCACTCAACACGTAATGCCTCAAGAATCTGGTAAAAACTGGGGAACGGGGTGTCTTAATATTACCTGATATTAAAAAAAGTCCAGGTTCCCTCAACTTACCCTACTATTCGTGGCATATAGCACGAATATGGAAAAAAATCTATAGTGTAACCGGTCAGTATAAATGTTATAATCTAACGCCTATATTCATAGAATAAACTTGCGCTTCTACATTCTCCACGCGCCGTCGACCTTAGAAGGAACGGCCCAACTTACCCTCGCGCTTATATCAACCAGACCGAGACAAGTGAAGCTAATATATTCTTTTTATGGTCAACTTGGATTTGAATTGGCGATCTAATATGAGCAAGAGTATGAATATAAATTATACTTATAATGTTACTATAAATAATGCTTGCGTCAATGCAATGTCGTAAGACCATAATGACGCAGTGGTATAGCTTCACGCTGTATCCCGCACACCGCAGGGTAGGCAAAGGGAACTTAGTGTTAAGCAGTCGGTTTTACAGTCATACCTCGTGCCGCTGCGCCACGACTGGCCTCAAGTGGTATAGCGTTTGATTGTAATCGTGACGGTTGTGGGCTCGAATCCCAGTAGAATGATTTTTTTCATTTCCTCTGTTAACAGTGCTAAACGCGAAGTTCAGCTCTCTCGACAACTAGAGTCCTGAAAATTGTGTTAGTTTCGGAATGTCTTAAAACAAGAATCCTATCCTATGACTTACTCAATAAATGAACTATACGGCACAATAATATTTTTTCAAAGCTACCAGTCGTTCCAAAGATTGGCGCGTTCAACTAAATAAAACTAATAAATTTATTTAACACGCAATGGCTCGAGAATACGTCGAAAAGTGGGAAACGTAAGTCTTAATGCAAACGGAGTGTTGTAACACTAAGTTTCCAGGTACCCTCTGACTATTCTGCAGCATGACGCTAAAAAACCTACATCTGGGGGCACGGCAGTGCCCCCGCCAAGTCGAGCAAAAAACAGCGGCACGGCCGTACCATCCTTTTCTCGAAGCAATTCAGGCCATTTTCAACCCCCTATAACTTCGTTGTGGATACAACAAGAAACCTGAATTTTCAGTAACTAATCAGGCATTATATAAACACGGTATATTTAAAATTTCAGACAATTTGAACCAGTAGTTAAAGAATGGCAACTTGTTAAAGTTTCTAAATTTTGTCACTCACTGACTGACTCACCGATCATCAAAAGTCCAAGGCACTTCTAGCAGACGTAGAAGCTTCAAATTTAGAATACCAATAGAGTTTAGTGTCTTAATCATGGGAAAACTTAAATATTTTGTAATTTCGGTCCAGTTTTCCAAATACACCAACTGCATGGATAACTTTGTAATCCCATATAAATGTATAGGATTACAAGGTTACATTTGCAGTTAGTGAATCATTATTACTGTATAATAGAAAATAATAAGTGTAGATAGGTACCAAAAAGTAGAACTCTACAAAAAGAAGTGAGATGCCATCAAAAACATCCTGTAAAAAAACCCAAGTCTCGCAGCTCAGTCTTTTTACCGTAAAAAGTTGTGAGATCCATGTAATACCAAGTCGGTTAATCTATTTAGTCTCTACTTAAAGGACCTTCTGTCTTAAGTTATTACATAAGTTATTATCATGCCAATATTAAAAACATTTTACGTTTTAAACAAATAGATCGACTTGGACATCGCATGAAAACACAACTTATCGAAAGACATAATAGACTTCATATTCGGAAGGACTCTGGTGAGGAATTCGATTGCTGGCCCGTCGTGCTGTGTAGTGTAATACATACTAATAATGAAATCATGCGATGTCCAAGTCGATTTATTTGTTTAAAACGTAAAATATTTTTAATATTGGCATGATAATAACTTATGTAATAACTTAAGACAGAAGGTCCTTTAAGTAGAGACTAAATAGATTAACCGACTTGGTATTACATGGATCTCACAACTTTTTACGGTAGAAAGACTGAGCTGCGAGACTTGGGTTTTTTTACAGGATGTTTTTGATGGCATAAAACTTTTCAGCTTCATAATATTAAGTATATAACCTAAATTACCCAACTTTCCACGATACGAGTATTACTTATTAATATAATAATAATAATTCACGTTGGATGATCGCACACAAACAAAGTGGCTATCAATCAGCGACGCTTGGACAATACCTCCATGTTATGCGGAGTCACGATCTCCGAATATTTGTAAGGATGGGTCACAGCTGTCACTATTGAATTTAATATATATACTCGTATGTATGTTTTTAGTGGTATTTAAAAATTTAATTAAATTAGAGGTCAGTGGCGCTGGGGCAAAATCTGTCTGTAAACGCGACAGGTTGTGGGTTCGATTCCCACCAGATAAAATGAAATAATAAATATTTTCATTTTACTTGCTCTGGTATCGAGACAAAACGTGGCGTTGAGATCCACCACGCAGTATGCAATGCCTTTTGAATTCAGCTGAAAATAGGAAACGGAAGTTTTTTAATGGGAACACAGTGTCTATCCTAACATTAGGTTCCCGGGTTCCCTTTGCCTATCCTGCTATGTCCGTGATACAGCTTGCTAAAGAAATATGGACATTCCTCCAAGTAAAATTGTAACCCATAATCACTACTACGTCCACAAAAATACTTGGTTTCTTATATTTTTCTGTACAACTATAGCATTGCATTAGATTCCACATCTTGTCTTAACTCTAAATTAGATAACAAATAACATTACCCGCTATCCGTGCATTTTATGAGCAAAACTAACTGTTGAATGTTGTGTGCATAGCGGCACCCAAGTGGGGTCAAGAACATTTTTATGATGTACCAGTTATACAACTTAGAGCGAAGTAAAGTGTTCATCCTTAATACAATTAGTTTTTAGGGCTCCGTGCCCAAGCATAAAACTGGCCCTATTACTAAGACTCCGCTGCGTAGCCGTTCGTCTGTCTGTCTGTCCATATGTCACCAGGCTGTATCTCAAGAATAATTGCACACGTGATAATTACATACTTGAAATTTTCACAGATGATTTATTATTGTTTCCGCTATTAACAACAAATATTCAAAATTAGAATAAAATTATTATTAAGAGGGACTCCATACAATAAACTTGATTTTTTTGTCGTTTTACCAGGCACGTACGAAACTCTTCGTGCTTCTTCCATGTATTTTAATGATTTTTCGATTATTAAGATAATAATAAAAAGGAAGCTTATAAATTTTCCTTATAATGGAATCAATATGCAAGATTTTTTTGTCTTTGTACATTAAAAAAATTGTTAAACAACTAACTTAAATAGAATAAAAATCATAAAAGAAGTCAAGAATTTCTTTATTTTATATGTTGTCCCATATTTACAATTATCAGTTGAATTATTTGACGTACGTACGTATGCTTAGAGGTATTGGACTAGAGTGGAAAATAGAGAACGCAGTGTTTTATCCAAATAGAAAAAAAACAGTATTTAGTATTATTAGTAGGTGTAAAGGGGCGGAATTTGGACTCACAATACTTTGTTGTAACAAACGAAATAACAAGATACAAGTAATGTTGGCTATGTTTAATATGACTCAGTAACAAATGCAAATAGAGTTTCGGTTCGATGCCCACGAGCGTGTAATGGCAGCGTATTTGAGTATGTAAACTGACAATATATGCATACTTAGTCGTATTTCTCTGGTTTTTTTTTATTTTATACATATGAACATAAAACTCTATATATGAGAGCATTCATACTACCGTTACGGTTAAATTCCCCACCAATCACGCATATAATATTATTTCTCATACAAGAACATGAGATCAGACTGAGAACGAACCGTGACTTGCACTATAGTGTGGATCCTTCCTTATGATCAAAAAAGCGCTGTTTCGAATTGAAGACCGCGCTTTGGCTGCTTTGGCAAAGAAAATAAAATAATTTAAAAGAAAAAAAAAAAACTTTTCTGCAGTCATACATTATCCAAATATAAAAATTATTCATAAATTATACCACCAACCTAATATTTACTCAGACAAAACAAAAGCATCTCAAGCATTTTCATTTAAACGTGCGTAAAGTAAAATGATAGATTGACTGCTTCAACCGTGCACCTCTCGAGTCTCGTCATCGTGAGATGTGTTTCGCTAATGGTAGTCGATTCTATACAAAATAATATTCTAATTAATCACTTTGTTATTATTCTTAGGAGCACAATGCTTGTAATTTAAGGGGTAATTTGTTAAAACTGATTTATTTAACAGAGGTCTATTAAATAGAGGCCATTGACGCTGTATCACAGCGACTGATTATAACGATGGTTTTCGGTTCCATTTCCATGTGGGAGTGAACTATTTATATTTATTTGTTTTGAAAGACTAGACATAGCGCAGCATTGAGTTCAAAAGTTCTTGAAAATTATGACGCATGAGGAAGGAAGTTACGGTAGTATTTAATAATAGGTTTTTTTGTCTATCTGCTATATGCAGTATACAGCGTGGAGCTATATTTAATAGAGCGGAGTGTTTTGACACTATTTTTTTCTGCTTAATCTGCAATATGCTGGAGAGATGTTAGACTAAGAAAAAGTTATAGATCGTGATGGTATTTGTTGTCAAAATAAAATTACTTATTATTGTAATAACTATTTCTACAGTCTTTTTTTGTTCAATATATTTTTTCTCTACAACGACCTCGTTGTGGATGTTGACAGACGGATAGATAGACAAACAGATAGTAGAACAACTAATTTATCCGAGTAGTTACATTTTTTCTTGTTTTACGGAACTATAAAAATATTGAATTACTTTCATTTCATAGAAGTATTGAAAACATATACTTATATTGTATTTAAAACAAATGTATTGAATATCAATAGTTTCGAATATCAATAGTTTACGTTTGAGGAATAATTGTTTCAATGAATCATGCTCATATTATACCATCACTTTGTATATAATGACGTTGAATTGTTGATGGTTTCAACGTCAAAATCTATTAGCTGCAGTACTTATATTTTTATACTACATATGTTTTTAAGGTTTACGAATATTAATAGACTAGCGGCTCGCCCACGGCTTCGCCCGCTTAAAATACATGATTATTGATTTAATAAGCAGAATTAATTGACAACTATAATGACTTCTAATATGATTTTTTTACGACATTATCGTCAAAGAATTTTTGATTGTTTTAAATAAAATAATACGACCATTGTTGATATTTATAAAATATACATAAGGCTAATTATTTATTACACTGATGAAAAAAATACGACCATTGTTGATATTTATAAAATAAATATACATAAAGCTAATTATTTATTTCACTTATGATTTGAAGGATAATAATTTTTTTAATTTTAAGAATATTCTTTGTAAAATAACTGTAATAATTGCATATTAACTCCTGTACAGTTTTTAAATTAGTTACACATATTATAACAACGAATTAACCAAAAAATCTTTGTATTTACTTGATATTTCTTTCAAGATCGTTCTTTATCTCTGTGTTGAATTAATTACGACTTCTTTCAAATGACGATAACTTTTTTTTAATGAACCGATTTTGATGAACTAAACTTTAGTAGTTAAGTTGAGTTAAAACAAAGCAATTGGTGAAATTTTCAAGTAAATCAGTTCAGTACTTTCAGAGAAAAATGTGGACAAAAATATGTCGACAGACAGACAGATAGACAAGAAATTAAAAAAAAATCTTTTTGCTTTCTATTATTCTTTTTAAGTGTCCCTCTATCCATTTCGGTCAAAATTACTAAATGTACAGACAAAATATTTTTACTGTCTTATAAAGATAAGGCACTACCCAGTGCCTTCCTCTATTTACCTAGATAGAGCATCCTTATGTTAAGACACTTGGTTTCTCATTTCTCTCTCAACTTTCGAGACATTGCGTGTTGAGTGGATGAGCTCACTCTTTAACTTGTTACCCAAATAAGATAATAAAAAAGTTATTTCTCCAAGTAAGTTAATCGCTGTACCGCTACGCCACGTACGCCACAAACAAAATATATCTTTATATTAATAAACTGAAAAATATACAAAAATATTTAAAGATGAGTAAAGCAAATTTGAATAAGCATCCTCAAGGTACTCAGGTACGTGCCGATACATAATCGTGACGCTACGTGACGCTATGTGTAAACACGCCTAATTTGGGTCAAACCGGAGATATATAACAATGTGCCCTTTGTTTTGATCTACAAAACTTAAAAAATCGGTCAAGTGCGAGGCGGGCAAGCCCATCGCGGGTTCCGTATCAATTTCAGAACAGTAGGTCAACGGGAAGTATAACTTATAGAAGTTTGCGGTGTATGCAATCATTTTAAGTGTAATGAATTATAATTATAAGTTTATAAAAATGTTTATCTGTTATATACCTATGAACAACTGTCAGGCCGGTCGTGGCGCAGCGGCACGAGATGTGACTGTAAAACCGACTGGTTGTGGGTTCGATCCCCACTCGAGGAGATGAACTATTTACTTAAATTTATATTTCCATTTCTTCGCTCTGGTGTCGAGGTTAAGCGCGGCGTTGAGATCTGCCACTCAACACGCAATGCCTCCAAAATTCGGCAGAAAGTGGGGAACGGGAGTGTCTTAACACTGGGGTCCCTCTGCCTACCCTGCTGTGTGTGGCGTGAAGCTGATTTGATTTAATTTTAATTTTTAACAACTGTCATTACGCCGCGATTAAAGTCGTTAAACTTTTCGGTAGAAATGTTGTTTTTTTCATAAATTACGTATATTTTTTTTATATATTTTTTTCCTTTACTTGTATTCTAAGTTCTCACTTCGTGACAAGTTTCGTAACTGTAGCTCCATAAGAAGTACCCAATAGGTTTACGCGGCAAATTTCATACAACTATCAGCATAAATGATGATACTAGTATTTATGTTTGCGTTGCCTTGAAAAAATGTGGAGACCGTAGACCTGAATATATGATATTAATTTTAGTTTGATATCTCCCAGTGATCTCCATATAAATGCTCAAATAGATAAAAAAACATGATTATTATATAATAATTCCATTTCCTACTTGTGAGGTACGAAACCCTAAAAAATATGCGAAATCATTTTCACTCGGAGGAATTAACTATTTTCATTTTCCTCGCTCTGCTCTAGTAACAAGACAAATGTGGTGTTGAGATCTGCCATTCAACGCGTCTCGATTATATCTCGAAAATTCGACACAATGCCTATAGAATTCGGCGGAAACTGGGGAGCGGAGTGTCTTAACACTAGGGTCCCACTGCTTACCCACACATGCACATGTTTCACATGCGGGATACAGCGCGAAACTTAAAAAATTATAAGCAAGACGTGGGTTCTACCTTGAACCTCAAATTACAGCATTGCGTGTTTAGCTTACCTATACTTAAATATAAGCTAGATTTATATCATCAGTCGACCACTACATATATATTTTTGTAAGCAAATACAATTTTACGGCTCGTTGACCTACAAATTATAGTGTGTGAGGTAAATTAATATGAAATTAGATAGCTTGAGACCAATTAATTGTAAAGTAAAGAAAATGATATATGTTACATTATTGTAGGAAAATTAAGTCATCGTATCCCGCACACAACAGAATAGGTACATCGTATCCCGCACACAACAGGAACCTAGTGTTAAGACACACCGTTCCCCAATTTCCGCCGAGTTCTTTAGGCATTGCGTGTTCAGTGGCGGAACTCAACGCCGCGACACCAGAGGGAAAAAAATAAAATATAAATATAATTAAATATTTAATTTCCTCGAGATGGGGATCGAACCCACAACCAATCGATTTTATAACCACACTTTGTGCCCCTACGCTACGATTGGCCTCTATTAATATTTCACATTAATTTAATTTAATTTTTTTAAGTAATCGTAATTTCGGTATAGATTATAAAGAAAATGACAATTAGCTTTGTTTAAATTTAATCATACCTCCGAATGGCGGTCGAACAAACCACTATATCATTTAGACCGCCGTGGCGCAGCGGTGCTGTGTATGACTGCAAACACAACGGTTGTGATTTTGATTCCCAGTCGCGGTATTGAATTATTTTCGTTTCCGCGTTCTGGTATCAAGACAAAGGAAGGGATTGAGTTCCGCCATTCAACACGCACTGCTTAAAAAAATGGATGGAATTCCCTATTTTCCAGCCTCCACCGAGTATTGAAATATCTACTAAGATTCCTCTGCCTTTCTTTTCTTCTTGCTATGCGGGAAAAAGCGTAAAGCTGTGTGTAAGTATATAAAAAAGCTTATCCAAAAAAGTCAAAATGTACCAGCAAAAATTCTAAATCGAATAAAAAATTGATTGGAAAATCATAGATAGATATGTCACATGGGCGTTTTATTTCAATTGTGAAAAGTACACTGAAAGCGACGTGTGCCAGTTTATTTCCTAGCCTGTCCGTCTGTCCGTCGAATGTGAAATATTAATAGCTTTCTCTCTGGATATTTTTGTCCGTCCGTCTGTCACCGGCATTGATTCAAAATAAAGGCATTGGATGCACTTTTAGTGTACAAATGTCCAATAAATCTGCATAATTTATAATGTTGGCCTATTTATAAATCGTACAAAAATATACCTACAATAATAAATGAGAATCCTTGCTTAAATCAAAATATATCTTCTGCATTGGGTTAGTTACACAGAGAATGTAGTGAAATATCATTATTCATGTCCTTGTATTTCAAGAACCTAGGGTAATAACACCTTGTCATCACAGTAATTAAATTCCGTCTTGGCGCAGCAGGACAGTTTTTTCCTAAAAAAATGGCGAGGTGAACGTTATTACAGTAAAAATAATAAGAATATTGGTGTAGCCATTATTTTGTCAGTTTTTATGTGTATAGAAAAGTATTTGTTACTTGTATATGAATTCAATATATTCTTTATTTTCAGGAATGGTAGTAAATGGATTCGTGAATGTGGTGATCACAACGATAGAAAGGAGGTTCGGTCTCCGGTCGATGCAGACGGGCGTCATTGCTGGAGGGTACGTATAAGTTTTGTTTATTTGTATATTATAGCTGCACCCGTTCTCCATTTTCCGTCCATTTTTTGAGTCATTTCATTGAGGTAGTTGAGTGGTGGAACTCAATGGAACTCTTTGTCTACCTGAGCGAAGAATTGATGAATTGAGTTGAATTAAAATACAATCATTCCTCCAAATGGGAATCGAACCCACACCCACCATGTATGGAGTTAGATGCTGTCTCACTGCCCCATAACGTTACAGGACTTGTCCTCCTATTTGGTAATGAATGTATTTATTGTACAGATACGACATGGCATCATTCGCCTGTCTCGCGCCAGTGACGTACCTGGGTGGCAGGAACAGCGCATCAAAACCGCGATGGCTAGGCTGGGGTGTGCTGGTGATGGGTGCCGGCTCACTTCTCTTCGCCTTACCTCACTTTCTGGTACCACCGTATAAGATTGCTGGTGAAGAAATGGATGATCTTTGCACTGTGAATCAGACTGTGGTATGATATCTGGAAAACCATTTTTTTTTGTTTCACTAGTATAGACAGAATCATTAATAATAGTAATATTTTCATATAAATAATGAGTGAAAATAAATACTTAGTGGGGCTACCACGGCGGTGTTTAACAGCGTCCGATTGTAAACGCTATAGATGTGGGTTCGACTTCCATTCGGGTAATAAATTATTTGCATTTTCTCACTTTGAATTGACAAAGCGTAGTGTCCTGCCACAACTTCAGCCATCATATAACATGCAATCGAATTTGTAGTGTCTAGGCACTATGAATTCTTCTCTCTGCCTAGTGCTTACCCTGGTATAGCCTCGAATAGGATTAGAATTATCATATGTTTCTCTCATTTATTCTAAGAAGCTTAAATTTCTGTCATAACTTTTAGTAAGAAAATAATATTTTAAAAATTATCTCTTGCTAACGACTGCAGAATTAACGCTTAATTTACATAAATTAGTTTGTAGCATACAATTCTGTAATGTTAATTATATACGTACTTTAAACTTCCATATTTGAAAAAGTATCCACATAAAATATGTAGATTGTAAGTAGTATATGTAGTATTGTATTGACAAATATCATGAAGAACCCAATTAGCATTATAATGTTAAAGACAAATATGTACATGTGTATAACTTCATTTTATTGAATTGTCAACATTTTAAAACTATTATTTATTAATATTTTTATTTCTTCGCTCTGGTAATAAAGCAAAAAGCCCGGCGTTTAATTCCGCCACTCAACACGCAATGTCTTGAAAAATTCGGCGGGAAGTGGGGAATGGAATGTCTTGAGACTAGGTTCCTTTTGCCTACCCTACTGCAAGCGGATACTATCCCCTTTAATCAGACTATAGATAGTAGGAAGAACCCATGTCAGAGCGAACGTAGTGTTGTTTATGCGCCAGAGATTTATGGTCTGTGCCTTTTTATGATTTTTGTAAGTTGAACATTATTTGTCGCCGCCCCACTGAGCCACGATGTTTGGCAATAAGCTTTCCTCTAAATACTAACTCATACTTTGCATGGTGGTTTCCGCCTACTAGAAACAATGTGGTTACCACACCAGAATTTATACAATAGTTACTATTTTATTACATATATAGATTACAACCACTAGAGGCCACACTCCCTGAAAAATATTTCAAGATATGTCCTTGACCAAATCCACAACCATCTTTAAACCACACAAACAACAATTTATCGTGTCATTCAAGTCGATTGATCTACCAGCTCCATCGGCCCATTGGTCTATTCACGACGATCCCATTCAGGTTCATCGTTTCTTTTGTGACCGCATTAAGCCGTTTCATTGCGCCTGCGTCGACGTTGTTCCGCTTTATTGTGACTGTAGGAGGGCCGAGGACGGCCGTCTGGGAATTTTTGCTTTGTTTTTACTTTATTTGTTCATTTTTTTTCTATATTTGTATTTTGCATATTTTTTATATTATTTATTATATTGGCTTCGCGCTGTAATAGGATAGGTAAAGAGAACTTAGTGTTACGACACTTCGCTGGCTATGATCCACCGATTAAGTGAATAAATCAATACTGAAAATAATATTATAGTAGCAGAGGCCGTCGTAGTGCAAAGGCATAAGAGTGTGACTGTAACGCGACGGCTGTGGGTTCGATTCCCAGCCGAGGGAATGAATTATTATTTATTAATATTTTTATTTCTTCGGTGGGAACAAGGCAAAAGCTCGGCGTTGAGGTCCGCCAGTTAACGCAATGCCTCGAAAAATTCGGCGGAAAGTGAGGAATGTCTTACCACTAGGTTTCGTTTGGCTGTATATGGGATACATTTTTTTGATATTGTATAAGTAGTTCTATATACGGAATACAACAAAAATAAATCAATCGAATCAGTACTAGACAGTAAGCATTACGGGCCACTGGGACATGTAATATATGAATGTATTTATTATCATCTGTTCAGATAAGGAAAAAACAATACCAGTTGAGTTAGCAAAATGAGTTCAAGGGAGGGTTGCTTTTACTTTACCTAATTATGGTACATACATCATTTATTCTTATGCTACCAATCTGATAAAATAGAAAAATCAAAACTTTTACTATACATGCAATTGTTGAGAGTTAGACCTCCATTAGAGGTAACATTTTTATTAATGTAAAATTATTATATGCAATATTTTTGCTTTTGTCGACCGGTTACCCACAATTAGAAATACATACACTCTATAAATAACATTTTTAAACGAACGTCCAATAAAGAACGGAATAACTTATTATAAGATTCTTCGGGCCTATCTCAAAATAAATCAATTGTTTAATTATCTCTAATCCACTTTTACTATTTAAATAAATATTAACAAATATATATTTCCTTAGTCCAGCTGGAAAGAGGCGCCTAGTGAGGGAGGAGCGTGGGCAGTCGCGGTGTTCGTGGTAGCCCAGCTTCTACACGGCGCGGGGGCTACACCTCTATTCACTTTGGGAGTAACGTATATAGATGAGAACGTTTCTAAGAAAATGTCTTCAGTTTATTTAGGTAAGTACACACACTAAGTTATATGTTAAGAATTCTTAGTTAAAAAGTGAATATATTTTTTTTACCTATGAAAAAGACCTGTTTTTATAAGATATCATGTTTTTACTATAAAAAAATATAATGATAAAACAAAAAAGGTGAATATAAAACCAAAATTTTTATATATGCATGTTGTACTCCCTTATAGCAGGTTAGACACACATAATTTTGTGTTAAGACACTCCGTTCGTTGATTAGCGGAACACTACGTCACAAATTGGTCAACTTACCAGAGCCAGGAAATGAAAATAAATAAATCCCCCGAATGGCAATCGAACCCACAAACTACGCATTTATAGACGTTGTCAGCTACGCAACGACAGCCTCATATATTTATACTTGTTTCTTATATAATTTTTATACTGTATTATGAAACGAACCCTATTTTATCTTTTCAACTGAAACTGATATTCTAAGAGGACTTCACAACTATAACTTTCAAGGGAAAGTTTATTAGAGCTTTAAGCGCTTAGTTCCATTAGCTTTTAAGAACAATATCATAACGAATGTAAACGGCCGCGTTAGTTGCTAACATAGGAAAGCACTCATGTGGAGGACTGTGGGTGTGGGTACTTTGAGATGAAACCTTTAGTGTTACTACTGTCGGTTGCTTATTATTTTTTATGTATATATATCTATTAAGCTGCATTGTTTGTTTGGTTGAACGCGTAATATCAGGAACTTCTGCTTTTGAATTGGAAGATCGTATTATTTTTTTTTGATAGACAAATAAGGCTACATTACAAGACGTTAATTGTTTTGATGTAATGCACTGAACTTGCGGTCAGAGTTATAAAATAGGTACAAAAAATAGAAAAAAGTAAAAATTATATTGTATATATGATATTTTTATTTTATCATTTTATAATATAATTTATAAATTATGTAACTTAGACTTAGAGTTACGACACACTTTATGTTTTAAAAGTGTGTTTAAGTTTTATGTTGCTATTAAATTTTTAGTATTTATGTAATTAGTTGGTGTAACATATCTACTAACTATACTTATGTATTTTTTATTTCATCATAAAATATTTTATATAAAAATAAATAATAAATAAAAAGATTTTCTGAAACGTTGTTATATTGTAGGCATCTTAGAATATCAGTAAGAAACTAAGATTTATATATAACTAAGATTATGAATCCAAGTTGTTCTAAAAACCTCAAATATATGAAATTTGCAAGGCAAATCAAATAAGTTTTAATCTCTGTAGTTGCGTAAAATGTGTCCTTAAGCTACGCAATCCAATAAGTAAATTTAAACAAGCTTATATAGATTCCAGAGTGATATATCACAAAATTCCGACTACCTTTTATATGACATATAGTTAGCTTGTTGTCGCTCTTGTTAAAGTGGACTTTAAGACGTAAAATGCAAAATCTTCCAGTTGAAGTAGAAATTTCTGGAATTGTTTTGTACTGCTCCTTTACATTCTTTAGACTACCTCCATGCCAAACTTTCTAAGTCCAATAGTCGCCTCTGTGAATATAAAGAAAAAATATATAATATTTAATATTTAAATAATATAGTAGATTGCACAAACACAATCTACATACATTGTTAATTAGAAAATCAAAAGGCAAATCCCAGAGCAATTGCAACAGAAATTCACACATAGAGGTGGTTTCTTCAGACAGCTAGCTTAATTAAGTTTTGTTCAATCGAACTACCTGACGCCTTATTACCTATGCAATAAAGACTACAATGCGAACAAAAACACCTGTCGATGGCAACAGTCGATACATGACATGAAATTAATCCGGTCCCGCCACGAAATGCATTTCCGGTAAGGCACTCCCTAGACGATCAATGGATTGTATAATATTTGTTTGTATGTATGTACGTATGGTGAGTTACTTATTATGAAATGGCTGCCTTTTTAATGAGACAGTGTCTGTAAACGCGAGTATTGCAGGTTTGATTCTCCCTTGGGGCAAAGAAATTTATTTTATTTCCTCGCTTTAGTAATAAGACGAAAAAAGAAGAAAAGTAAAAAACGGACTGTATTTAGTAATAAAATCATTGAGCATAGGTGTATCGCAATAAATAATAGCATACTTTTTATTTATATCATTTGTACATAGATCAAAATGTGATTATGCTAGCTTTTGGCAAACTGAGCAGATTTTAATATTAGATTACAGATCAATTTTAGATATTACATGTACGAATGGAGATAGCAGTACGTTCGTTGTGAATTAGGGGATAAGTTACATTACACTATGTGCTTTATCTTGTTTTGATAATTTAATTTTGAAGCTGAGCGCGATGGTTGTGGGTTTGATTCTTACTAAGGGGAGGAATGAGTTTTTATTTCCTTGTTTTGAGAAGGCAAAGCTCAGCGTTGGATTCCGTGACGGTTCACCTAACACGCAATGTTTCGCTATCGGACGGAGTATGGACGTAGTGTATTGACACTGGGTTTTCTCTACATAGCTGAATTGCGGGTTAAAGCGTGAAACTAAAAGTATAATAATAAGCTAATTGATAGTTGTTTGATTGGAGACACGTTAGTTGAAAGGAAAAAAATAATTTATCTTTAGTTCTAATTTTCGTAAGTAAATTTAACATAAAAATATTGAAAAACAACTATTTGACAGCGGAGGCGAAGCCGTAGGAATAGGCTATTATTAATAAAGTATACCTACATATTTCGAATGCGTTGATCAATATAAACAGTCATCTTGGCATCTTGTGTAGTATTAAATTATTACATAATTCAACCTTGTTTTACTATTATTATATTTATTGTTTGTTTAATATCGTTTAATATTTTTTCCTAGCTGATTGTATACATACAAGAATTGTTTCTTATATTTATTTGTTCTTTATACATTTTCTGCATTGTGTAATGTAGGTAAAAATAGTTCAATGATTTCATTTATTTATTCTTTATTGTACATAATTTAAAGTAAAATATGCACCAAATGAGGACTTAACGCTAAAAAGCATTTTCTAGCAGCCAACCTCGTTATGTGGGAAATCGTGTGGTTAGTGTACCAAAAGAATCTATATATATATAGGTCTGTAAATCTATATATACACACATACATACAAACTCTATATATATACATATATGTATGTTTTACCAAACAAATTACATGTTTCCTAACTGACCGCATTAGAGATATCGCGGTTGTATATTTTATAGATAAATTGGCTATGGCTTTACTATAAATCTATGAATAGATGTCTATAAATATACTCGTATACTATACTTTTTGTTATAAGCATTGCCTCAAAAAGAAGTCGAATTTACACTATTACGTGTATATTCCGATAACTTGCTATAGAACCTTGAAAGAAATTTAATATACATAAAAAAATCTAAATATGAAATGAAATACTTGGAATTTAAACATTTTTCGAAACCGTACGTTTCTAACACTTTACGGTAGTTCAAGAGTTTTCCAGTCCTAACCACATAACCGGAACGTTGGGTTTCGAAAATGTTTAATGATCGATTTTCCTTCTTTTTCAGCTTCACGCTGTATCCCACACACAGCAGGAATCTAGTGTTAAGACACTCCGTTTTCCACTTTCCGCCGAATTATTAGAGGCATTGCATATTGAGTAGCGTAACTCAAGGCCGGTCTTTTTTTGCCTTGGTGCCGGAGCGAAGTAATTAAATTATAAATAAATAATCATAAATTTCCTCGAGTGGGGGATCGAACCCACATCAGTCGCGTTACAATCATATCCTTGTGCCCTGCGCCACGACGTCCTCAATTATAATAGATATACGCGATTAATACGGTTTAAGAGTATCACTCAAAATACGTTAAGCCGTTTCCCGCGTTAACCTAACATTAACCCTTTATAAAAGTAATCGAGACATGTCACTGAATGTGTGTTGGGGCTTACTCAAGTCCAGATTTGCAATGTGAGCAATGCCATTACCCCGCCTCAGCCACTTCCGACGCAGGAGAGCCGAGAGCCACGAGAGGGCAGAGAGGCTCTAAGAAAAGAGCGGGCGTGGATAGAGACCACTCGAAGTATCGAGATGCGGGTCGCGTGTGTGATCCAGTGGAAGATTTAAGATATATATTTTGTCTTTATCTATAAGTGCAAAAAGCAGTTTTTCGCTTTTTACCGCTTAGCAGGGTAGGTAGAGGAAACTTAATCGGTTAAGTTAATAAGTAGCAGTAGTTAATAAATAGTAGGTGGTAAGTTAATAGTACTTCGTTTAACATTTTCCGTCAAAATATCGAGACATTGCGTGTTGAGTGGTGGAACTCAACACTGCGTTTCGGCTACTAGAGAGAGGGAAATGAAAATAAATTAAACAATCATTCCCGCCGTGTAGTGATCGAATCCATAATCACTGCGTTTACGACGTGTGCTGTCCACTGCGCCACGAGCACCTGTACCCTACTTTGCCTATCCATTGATGAGATATCTTCGAATAACGGAAATCTCTGATATACATTGATTAAATGGATATTTTTAGTTTTCTATTACAAATGTTTGACATTTTGTGATCGCGAAAAAAATTCTTTCAACTAAAATTTAAGAGTATAACTATAAATATTGCATTTAATCTGAAGCACGTCGTAATTGAGTCATTGTAGTAATAAAATATTTTATAGTTAGATAACAATAGCGTGTAGAATGTACTGACGTGACGCACTTTTGCATATCGGACTAACGACAGCTTGTGAAAGTTATTACCGCAATTATTGTACCATATATGTATAGGTTTATCCCAGTATGGAGAGGACTGAGAACGTAGCGTCTTATACAATTGGATGTGCCAATGTTCCTTTGTTTCCTTTTGTTTTCTTCAAAGGAGGAAGAGGTAGGCTAAAGAAACTTAGTGATAGATCACTGTTCTCCATGAAACAAAGAAACATATTTAAAATAGATGCCCTAGAACACTATTCGAACCAACTATCAATATGTCCATTATAGAATAGTACTAATTACATTTTTTTAATATTTTAATTATAACGCATAGAAACAACTATATTACTCAATTGCAATAAATATCAAATAATAGAATATAAAAATAAAATCTTTCACTGTATCACAATCTTTACACTTCGCGGCTTTTAGCTGTGAAAACAACGTGAAGGGGTCGCTAGTAACGGAATACACTGTAGCTGTACCTCCCGGCGGTGCGGCTCTTTGAACAATGGAATGACACTTGAGTATTTATCGCACTTTTACATTGACGCCTTCACAGTGGAGTGAGTATAGGACTTCGCATGATGGTGGTGGTTACTAGTTCGATGCTCAGACGAGGAAATACGAATATTATAAAAACTTTAATGTTTGCATTTTGGTTAGACAAATCGCGACGTGAGATTTCTAAAATGGGTTCACCCATTATTGGAGAATAGAGTGCCTAAATTTTAGAGAGAAGTTCTTACGAAGAAAGAAGTTGATACAAAATTATATACATTACATACACGATACCGATATACGATAACAATATTACACGTACCTATTTAGAATTTCTCAAAAATTAGTTGCGTCACCGAGAGAATAAGTGGCCAAGGAAAGGCAAAAAATTGAGTAGTAAGAGAGCCAGAGGGAGACCTCAGTTAAGTTTCGAGAATCAGTATCGATGATACTGGAGGAAGGTCACCTCGGGCGTATATCTCTTTGGCTGCTCTGCTAGAATAATGTGGAAAGCTAAGAATTGTATATTTTAATGTCTTCGCTTTGGTGTCGAGGCCAAGCGCGGTGTTGAGTTCCACCACTCAACACACAATACATTCAGAATTCAGCGAAAAGTAAGTAACGGTGTGTCTTAAGACAAGACCCCTACCTACCCTGCTGTATGCGGGATGCTACGTGAAGCTGATAAAAATAAAATATTACAGACTAAAACACTACAGAATGCAGTGAATTCTTTTTTTTTGTGGAATTACGATAAGATTTTGAACCGCAAATGTGACGGGTTTTTTTAACAATAGAATGGTACTTAAGTGTTTATCCCTCTTTTATATTGTTCTAGGTTTGAGGGCTACTTACTATGAGTTAAGCTACCTTTTATATTTTTGTGCATATATGCTTTTTTTATTTACACATCGTCCGCATATTGAGCTGATTAGACATAGAAAGCCTAGTGTTAAGACACTCGGATAAATAAAGGAACTCAACGCTAGGCGTTCTATTATTAGAGCAGTTGTTTTTAAATTAATATTTTACTGAAGAATTGTGGAAGTAGGGGTTCTTTAAGCTTACCCTTAGGTTGCAAGTCCTAGACACTGCTCTGAGCTCCTCATCATGCAGCATGATGGGCCGGAATCCATGCAATTTTTGGTCATACGTTTATATACTATTATAGCAATAAGAAACATATGAAAAAAGGTAATACATATTTGAAATTATTGTTTATATATTTAAGTGAATTGTCAATGTAAATTTTAAGGTAGCCTAATAACATAACGCTATACGTTCTCCTTGTTCCTCCCAATTTTCGAGACACTTGTGCCACTCTTCTTCTTCTTCTTCGCCACTCAACAAGTGGCGAAGCTCAACGCTACGCTTTGTACCTATTATTATTAGATTTATTATCATTTTCTCGAGTGGGAATCGCACCCACAACCGTCGCATTTATAGTCAGACGCTGTACTAGCATTTCTACTGTAATTAATTACTTTAAAATAAATCAAAATGTTTTATTTTTAATGAAAATGAAATAATGAAAAATGAATTACAGGGTGTAGCGTAACCACTACGCAAACAACAAACGACGTGATATATTGCTAAAGTTTTTTATTTTATTTTACTTTGCGGAAGCGTACCCTACCAACTTTACTGTCTTGACACCTCCATACACTATATTATAAAGTACTTTTAACATTGCCCTCTATAATTTAGTAGTTCAGAGTAGTACAAAAAACAATACAATTTGACGATGATAATGTCTTAATTCACATAATGTTATGTATATTTCCATGGTATTCGTATATAATTAAGTGAAGTGAGAATGAAGAGATGTGCTCAAGTAAATTGGGCTTATTGGGAAGAATGAGTGATGTAAGATTAAGAGAAAGAAGCAAAAGTGAGTGGTAACAGAGTTAGGGGTAGAGCTCGGTTGACAGTAAAACACGGTCACGGTCGATACTGTGAGAACACAGTATCGATGATGCTGGAGCGCCCCCCGGAGAGCCTGTAAGTGCAGGTTGATGACAGTGGACGAGGCGAAAGAGGTATGCAGAGACCGTAGCGTTTAGTCACTCTACTAGTGCTAAAACGTGAAGTTAAAAAAATGTAAAACTTTTTTTTTACTTCTTTTAGTTTTCTTCTATGATATAAGTAAATTATATTTGTATTATTTCAGGTGTTTACTATACAATGGCTGTAGTGGGACCAGCGCTGGGCTACGTGCTCGGCGGCCAAATGCTTAAAATTTACACCGACTTCGCCAACGTTGATTCTGAAACGTAAGCATAACTGTATTATCTCTGTTTTCCAATATTTTTTTACAGCTTCACCCTTTCATAAAGCACAATATGTAGAAACTTGTAGAAAGACACTCTGTTCTCTTTATTCCGAGTGGCAGAATTTTACGCCACAAATAGGAGGAAATGAAAATAATACATTCCCTCGAGTGGGAGAGGAAATGCATTTTTGCTTCTTTATTTGTATTAGAAGAGTTGTTGGAAAATAGACAAATGAACGATTTCTGATAGAATTCTTTTTATCCTCTAAAATCAAAATATAGGTATACATTATATAATGTTATGAGACCATCGTGAAGTCTGACCGTAAACGCGACTGTTTTAACATCGATTCCCACTGAGGGAATAAATTATTTTTATTTCCTCGCTCCAAACCGTAGCGTTGAGTTTCACTTTCACACAATGCCTCAAAACCACAATACGTAATATTAATAAATGCGGGATACAGCGTGAACCTAAAGAGCAAAAAAGTCTAAATTATCCAAAATTTACCAGGTAACTAGTTACCAAGCACGACCTCACCTTACCTGCCTTACCCGCTAGTCGCTACCTAATTATTCGCGGTCGTCTTCACGTTTTTAATATTTCACCGGCAGCGACACGGCTTCATTCAGCCAGCTCGGGCTCTCGCTTTCATCTTATTGTGAGTCAACTTTTCAACTTTTGCAGCGAAATTAAAACCGCCGCTCTATACTTTAATGGCTTCCTAAATATAATTCGCGGAATAAAATCTTTCAATGATCCTGGTATTTTAAACGGTTTCCTTTTTAAATTACGTATAATGGAAGTTTGTTAAGATTTTCGGGTGCGATTAATATTATGATGATTTTTAGGCTACCGTAACTTTTAAGGAAAACAGGAATCCTTATAAGATCACTCACACAGACAGACAACAGTCCGTCTGTCTGTGTGTCTGTTTGTCTATCTGTCTGTCTGTCAAGAGTCTTAATCTCGGGAATGCTTCGAGATATTGAGTTGAAGTTAAAACCGTATACTTAGATCTACGGTCCCTTGATTTCCTAAAAAATCGTATTTCTACACTTAGTTAAAAAAAAGATATAGCCGTTTATATTGCAAAAACGCATAATTTGACACTATAAAGGGAATCAAAATTAATATGATACAACTACAGGTAGTACTAGTTCAGGAAAAAACCTGAAAACTATACATTTGTAGTTAAATCCTAAAAAAAATGCCTTAAAACGGGGCAAAATTTGATATTAAAGCCGCTACTTCTAGTGAGGTATCAGATGAAAGGGCTCTGGCTAAAATAAGCTTGAATCTCAGAAAAAGCTCGAGACAAAAATTGGAGTTTTTGTGTGGAACCCTCAGTGGGCGAGCTCGACTCGCACTTGTCCGGTTTTTTATTATTAGTGTTTCAAATTAACAAGCCGTTTCGTACTCGGTGGAATGATCTATTATCATTTCCACGTTGTGGTCCTCGCCGCGCTTGCAAAGGACAAAACACAGGGTTGAGTTCCGCCACTCAACGGGAATAGAGATGGAAATCCCGCTATGTTCAAATGTTTATATGCCTCTTCTTCGGCGAAGAGTGGAGAGCGGGGTTGTCTAAACACTACGCTCCCTCTGCCTACCCTGCTACATGCGCGATACAGCGAAAAGCTAAAAAACTTAATAAAATAAACATAACATATAAATAAATTTTGTTAAAATGTTCTCAGTATTTACGCAATAAACATAACAAAGGGCTATGAAAAGAATTAAACGTCAGAAACCGTCTCGCAGTTTACATTTATTTGTACAATCGTTCAACTGGATTCTTTTACTAGATTTTATTTGCGGCTCCTTTAAAAGAGTAAATTTATGGCTAAAAAGAAACTGAGCGCGCGGTGTTTTTTTTAGAAATGCAGCGATAATGATAACAAATACAGAGGTTTTAATAAAATGCTTAGATGCTTTGAAAATTATTAATAATAACTGGGATTTTTTTATTATAATATTTTTTTATTTTTATTTATATCATTTTAGTATCTATTTTAGTGAGATGCATATCATAGCAAAATTTTTTAGGTTTACAAATTTAAAATTGCCTCTTAAGATAATCTATTCTTCTATACTTTATGTACTCTAAGCTGAAAAGTTTGTTTGCTTGAACGTGCTGATCTCAAGAACTACAAAAATGTTTTTATGTTGGATAGTTCATATATCGATTAATCGAAGAAGGCTATAATCAGAGTTACCTCGGGATCTTGACGAAAAAACAGCGACGTTGTGTTCCTATACTTACGCAATGTCTCGAAAATTGAGCGGTGCGTAGGTAACGGAGTGTCTCAGCACTAGGTTCACTCTGTTTACCCTGTTATACACGGGATTCATGGTGAAGCTAAAACAAACTTTAAAACATTCTAACTGTTACACATTAGTTAGACGTTGGTTGGTTTTAATTTATAATTTAATGACACACTCTACTTATTCTCATTAAAAGTAAACAAGACAATTTAAAGAACGGATATCAAAGAAACGGGACTTACAATACAATATATTTCTTAAGCATACATACATAAATCCTCAACTATAATTAAAACAATGACAATATTAACTTAGAAAGCAGCATAACGTATTGTATATATTATACCCGTATGCAAATGAACAATCCTCGAAACGTTGAAATGTGAAGGCGATCCCTAATGAATAAGAATAATAAACCAATGTCGATATTATGCAAGATAATATTATGAAAATTTCACTTTTCAGTGATTTATTTTATTATAGAAATATAGAATTTTTTTTATATAATTCACGTTCTGTATGGATTTATTTTGATTCGCGCTGTGTTCCGTACATAGCAGGTTATACAGAAGGAATCCAGTGTCTAGACTCTCGTACACCAACTTCCCGCCTAATTTTCGAGGCCTTGGGTGTTGAGTGGCGGAGCTCAACGCTGCACTTGATCTTGTTACTTCAACGAGAAAATAATTAAAATTCAGCGAATTTCTTCTCGAGCGAGCACCGAGCGTACTGTTATAACGCGAATTTGTTTCGTGTTTTTTAAAAAAAAGATTTATTTTAATTACACTTTATTTATTAAAATGAAATAGTAGAGAAATAGTATTTTATAGAAATAGTACATAAACACTTGAAATAGAAATTATGAATCTTAGGCAACCTTTCTCTAAGACAATGGGATGGAGACTGAAAGTAATAAGTAATTATAATATTAAAGCATACGGCAATATTGCTGACGCGGCAGCGTCAGTC
>JAATLQ010035556.1:0-30057 GCA_013421005.1 Heliconius erato x Heliconius himera
AATGAAATGCTCGCTCCAGTCTGTTTCAAAGGTATCATTGTCACAAATAATTAAATATGTATTTGTTTAAAATTGATTTTAAAAAATAGGTCCCGCTGAGTTTCTTGCGCCGGTTCTTCTCAGGTCTGAGGCATTAATTTTAGTGAACTGGTGGTAAATTTGACGTTCAAAAAATGAAGCATGTAACTTCTTATTTTGAATAAAATTATTTGAATTTGAATTTGAATTTGAATTTGTCAAGGCTTACTCCATCATAAAAAAGTCAAGCAAAAATCGAGCATCAATCCGGGGCACTCCAAATAAAAGCTCAAACGATCTATAGTCGTTTTTATCTAGTCCCATTCATGGTAAATTGATTAAATAATCTTGAAACTCTTTGGAGGTAATTTCCTTATGTCGGTTCGGGCCATTCTATCATTGCGCGTTCCCTTGTATCTAATGAACGTAATAAATGTTCTAACATGTTCGTGCAAACGGCGATGTATAGATGCCATTGAGATAATGACGCCGGCAATAAGGGAATAGCCTGATAATATTCTCGATATGTTTATAGTTGTTTTGGTTGTGATGTATGATGGGTTTGGTCTGTAATTAGGTCTATCTGTATTTTATGTGAGGTATCTTGTTCGTAGGAAATTTTATGATTACTTTGGTTTATTTTTGTTAGCATTATTAGTATTTTTTTAGCTTCACTCTGTATTCCGAATATAGCAGGATAGGTAAAGGGGACCTGGGACCTGTTAAGATAATCCGTTCCCATTAAGACACTTCCGTTCCTCAGTTTTGGTGAGTTCTTGAGGCATTGAGTGTTGAGTGGCGAAACTCAACGTTGCGTTTTACTTATTACCAGAGTGAGGAAATGAAAATAATAAATATTTCATTTCCTCGGGACGATCACCGGGATGTAGCGGTAAGACAAGTACCGTCTTTTTTAATATAAATAATTCCTGGTTTTACATATGATGCAGGAAGTCAATTTTAAGATTTTAAAAAAATCTATATTGCTTTTCTTTAATTAAACATTAAAGTACAGTCTCCGCGGCAAAACTGATTAAGCGTGTAATGTCGCGGTTTCGCTATAAATTCAATCGTTTTTTTATGAAATATTTTAGCAAATAAATAAAATGATTAACAAAACACTATGTAATACCCGTAATCGGACATAACAGTCGTTGCGTGACGTCACACAGCGTCTGGGCGAAGAAACACAAATTTTAATAAGCTGTCAATCTTTACTATCTTGACCCGATTTTAATTATATAAAAAATATTATTATTTGCGCGAGTACGCGTATTGAATACAGTAACTGTTATAGTTAAATTTTGATGTATTGGGGTGACATTGTGTTTTACGAACTATATTTTCTTTCTAACTATACTCTCTTTCTTCAAACAATATTTTCTTTTCCTTTCTCAAATGTAAAAAAAATCGCAACATTTATTAACAAAACAACCTAATTCTGTCACAAATGGAAAATTGCAACGAATTTCCGTTTGACAAAGAAGAAAATAAAGTCATTAGCGAGTTTCGTAGAGGATTTGCGAGTTTAGCTCCTAAGGTTTAGAAAATAAAGTCTTAAACGATAAAATATTTAAAACCAATATGTTTGTAGCCGTCATAGCAAATAAATGTCTTTGTCGTGGTGTAACGGAAATAAGCTCCAGAGTTGGAAATTGATACAGACAAGAGATTTGCTCTCTAAAATTCAGGGAAACAAGCAATTGCAAAAACAAATGGTAAAAAAATTGTTAAGACTTGTTTATATATATTTTCTCATTAATTTAAGATGAATTTCATTTATGAATACATTTAATTGATAAGTGGCATAGCAAATGACTATTCTTGCTAGGATTGAGTCTGGTAAAACACGGCGTTAACTTCCACAAATCACGGCGTTGACTTCCAAAATTCTATACGCAATGCTTCGAAAATTGGTAAAGCTTTTTGGCTTTACACAATACCCCGGCAAAAAGTCGGTTAAGTTCGAGTTGGACTCGCCCATTGAGGCTACTGTACCAATTTCATTATTTTGGGTCAACAAGTATAACTTATAAAAGTTGACAAACTTAAATTTGGGAGCATATGTACTATTTTTTATGAAATGAACTAAAAGTAGCGGTTAAAAGATTCTCATGATTATTCTCTATGAAACACCTATAAGTTTTCACTTTTCGTATTTTTCCTTTATTTGTGTTGTAAGTTTTCTTTTCATGCCAAATTTTATAACTATAGGTCTACGGGAACGCGGTGCATTTCTTACAAATGCAGTACAATCGAATAATAAATACTCGCATCTTTTCATTGCATTGGCTTATGAGTTAGGTTTTTTCTGTAATTCAAGAGGTTATGGACTTGAATATTTGATATTAATATCTCGATTGACCTCGAGATAAACAGTCATGACAGACGAACAACAAAGTGATATAAGGATTCCGTTTTTACCTTTTGCGTTACGGAACCCTTAAAATAATACAATGTATAGAATTTGGCATATATTTAAACATATATGTTTATATCTACTTTTAAATATATATGTGTATATATGTACCTATTATATATATGAATATGTAGTGTTGATGGTGAATAATAAAAGTCTACTCACGTTTAGCACTGAGTTTATTCAACACCACTTTAAATGTACATACAGTGATAGCACAAATGGTAAAATCACAATTAAACACGGTACAGTATATACAGGAAAGTCAACCACAAACATATATATATAACAGAACACGAAAGATACAAATTTGGAATAAAATAATAAAGAAAACAAAGGAACGTATGTAAAGCGCATCGAGTGGCAAGCATCGACTGGTAGAATTATAATATGCCGTCGACTGAACCGGTGAGGAGTAATATTTACTATATTACTCCTCACCGGTTCAGTCGACGGCAGCGAGCGCTTTTGTATAAATATACTAAATACGAATACTTGTTACAAAATATATAAATTATATTAAATATATGTATATAGTCGTGTGTATATAAATGATAAATAAATAAATAGCTATATTGAAATATATAAATAACACATATTAAATAAACTGTAAATATAAATAATAGTTCCCTACAAATATTATTATAATACTGCTATCATAAATTAACTAGTACTCTTTGAATAGTTTTTGATTTTATTTCTAAGTATAGGAATATTTCTAAGTGTGTTTTTTATATTTACAATAATAGCTGTCTAAATAATATAAAAATAGTTAAAGCATAGATACATAAGCTACAAGAAAATTTTAAAGACGTTCACAATCTCAAACAGATACTATTATTTTAAAAAATAAAACTAAACAACTTGAAATCAGTTGAGTGTTAGAAACGTTGAAATTAGGTTCACTTGAAATCGTAAGAGCTTTAGAAAATACTGTCTTTACAAAGGCGTTCTTAAGATGGGACATGGAGACAATAATCCTGAACGTCAAAATTGTGGGGGCAACATTTTTGAGCAATGAAATGTGCAAAAGAAAAATGGAAGGATTTTTTGGTTTTATTTCTACTTAAGTTTGGCTTAGCTTGCTTGTTCCTTTGAAATGAAACTCTTATTGTTTTTGGCTTAATTTATCTATCTTTGTTTTAACTTGCTATAGTGTAATTAAGGAATAATCTTTTTTATATTGACATTAGTTTTAGTTTTAGTGACATGGAGATACTCGAAGATTCTCCTGTTTTAGCATCTTTTTTCTTAGCTACTTTAAGCGGAACTCAACACCGCGTTTTGTTTTCTTACAAGAGCGACAAAATGATAATAATTAATTTCCTTTAGTAGAAATTGAACTCACAACCATCGTGCTTAATGAGTCTGCTAGGCAGACCAAAACACCTTTATTTTATAGTTTCTGAGAAAATAATTGTATCTAATGTCCAGAAATTTATCACTCAAATATTATGCAAGTTCAAGAATATCACAACATACACGTCAAACTGATAATCCCCTGTTTTGTAAGACGGTTAGTAAAAATAAATAAGACATAGCTATAGGCCAATTATAGCGTTACTAATATAACTTTATTACAACTGTGATTATCTACTTTGTGTACAGTTACATCAATTAGTGCTTGCGGTTAATTAGTTTCTATCTGCGATTAAGTTGACTTAAACTGGTGGTGACAGTGATGTATGTATATATACTAAGAAGTATGTATGTATATACACTAATTGTATGATAATTACAATTATGTTGTATTTACTTTTTATTGTTTTAGCTTCACGCTATATCCCATACATTGCAGGATAGGCAGAGGGAACCTGGCACTGAGATCTCCACTATCGTACAATTTGAGGAAGGATAGAGTGCTAAGTGACAGAACCCAATGCCATGCTTTTTCTACCAGAATGAAGAAACGAATATAATTTAAATATTATACTTCCCCCGAATAGGGATCGAATCTTTAACTGCAGCGTTTTATAGTCAAATACTGTTCTCACTGCGACTACAATTTCACTGGTCTTATATTCCAAATTACATCAATATCCTATTTTGCGCAAGTAACAAAGTTATTAACTGCACTGATCGATATCAGCTATTGCCCTGCGCTGCAGCCATCGAATTAATACGTTAATACATATTCATAGTAACGCTATTCAAGGGAATAGATCCTTTAAGAATTAATTTTTATCTTTTTTTTATCTTCTTTGTTACGATGTATTGGTTGGAATTTATCATTTCCTAACAATGTTAGGTAGATTTGTTCATAATAGTGATGACCGAATTGGTTATTGAATAATTTTAAATTTTACAAATCCAATTATTTTCGGTAAATTTAAAATAAACAATATCCATTATTACAGACATTTTTTTTTTCGGACACTAAAAGTTACTGAGGCCATCGTGACGATAAGGGAGCGATGTTTATAACATGACGGTTGTGGATTCGAATACCATTCGGGGGAATTAAATATTAAATATTTTATTTTATCACTCTATCATGTAGCAAAACGAGGCATTGTGTTTCGCCACTCAACACGCAATGCCTCAAACAAGGAATTCGGCGGAAATGGGGAAACCGAAGGATCTTAATAAGATACAAAGTATTTTAACATTAGGTTTTCAGGTTTCCACCACGTGAAGCTAAAAAAAAGAAAAAAGGAGTTGTATGAAAAAAGGAGTTAGGAAAAAAGGAGTTGTACGTTTCGTCTTGTATAATCTTTGTACGTTTTGGTACCGAGAGCACAAAAAGTTAAAATATTAACTTTGAAATTAAATCATTTTTTTATATTTTTAAACATTTTTAAAGTATCTATAAAATATATTTTTAAACATTTTTAGTTAATCCACACTTAGGAAAGAAAAATATTTATTTGGAAAACGTATAAAAATTTGAACGTAGCGGGACTCGAACCCGCGCCTCCTGGAAACCGACCAGGCGCTCTGACCACTAAGCCATACGTTCTCTTAGTGGAACGGTTCGAGTCCCGCTACGATCAAATTTTTATCCGTTTTCTAAATAAGCATTTTTTATGATCGAATATTATAAAATATAGATATAACTTTTATATTAAATAAATTCTCTATATTTATTTAATATTAAAGTTATATCTATATTTTATAATATTCGATTAAATAATTTAGAATTAAGATGCGAAAAAAGATATTTACCTTCACTATTTCCCGAAGGTCCGCTGACATAAGTTGCCGAAAATCTAATTTAGGTCCACTATTTAATCCTCCGTAAGCTGTAGACTAAGAGTATTAACAAACGGACGGAACGAATAAATCAAATTGAGGGTAGGCTTACAATGAACTCGATGATGAAATTAGGTGACATAGGTATCTAGTTATGAAGATATGTTATTATATATTAATATTATGTTGAATTTGGTGATAGTGTCAATTTTTCTAATAGTCAAAGAAAATAGAAGTATGAAAATGAGATATAGAATATTCTAGAAATTATGAAAAAACAACCTATTGATAATAAAAAACATGTTGTCCTAATGTTCCATTAGCACACTATTTATTTATAATTAAATATATAGATTTACTTGAATTTACTTTTACTTGATTTTAGTCTATTCATATTAAAAAAAAAACAGCGCGGCCGACGTGGCGCAGCGGTAAAGCAAAGCAAATGAATGGAGAGTCTTTACTCTCTGTCTGTCCTTCTGCTGCTTCTGCTAATCTGTTTGTGATATGTGAAATACAGCAACATTAAAGCTTTACAACACGATAAATTATTATTATACATAATATCTTAGCTCATCACAAATATTTTTCTCCCAAACGATAAATATAACGAAATTTCGTTAGAGCGTTAGAAGGGAGCGTTAAGTAGTGCAATGTTAATGAATCTACTAAAAATCGCTCAGTAAGCGTCGATGTTATCAGTGATTGTGATTGCGACCGCTGCCATCGTTAGTATTAGCATATTCCTTCGTTAGGACGGATATGATTAACTTTTCTGTGGATGTAACGGGGGTCAACTGAGATGTTTGGATTTGTTTGACAATTATATGTTATACTGTGTAAAGATTTTGAGATATACGTTGAATCCAATAAGAGAGTATGAATTATTTTCATTGACTCGCTCTAGTAATAAGACAAGGCACAGTGTTAAATTCTGCGGGTAGAGTACCTGCAATCTCAAAAATGTATGCAAAACATTGCATATTTAAGCGCTCAATAGCGCTCAGTCTTGGTACTAGCATATAAATGAAATCAATTCACTCCTTCGAATGGAAATCGAATCCACAACCGTTATGATTTTCGTCAGACGCTGCGCCACAGATTCTACGTAATTATAAAAATAAATCAATAAATTACTGAATTTTTTTTTTGTGATATATCTCCAAATAATAGAAAAGAGTGAAGTAATTAAGTTTCGTAACTCACTAAGCCATATGTGGCCACAATTTCCATGACGCAATCACGATATATGAGATGATGTTTCAATGATTAAAGTTACCATAAAAGCTCATTCGAAATTTCGACCTCATCATTCTTCAGCAATTGGACAAAATAAACGCTTTTTTAAACATTTTTAAAGTGTTATTCCACACTTATGAAAGAAAAATACTGATTTAGAAAACGTATAAAAATTTGAACGTAACAGGACTCAAACCGGCGGGTTCGAGTCCCGCTACGTTCAAATTTTTATACGTTTTCTAAATAATTAAAATAAACGCTATAAATATTTCGCCAAAGCTCATTAAGTGTTCAGCATATTAATTGAGTCTACGAGACTCTGCTAATGGGGAATGTCATAACCTTTAATGGAAATAATTTACAAAATAATCATAAGCCACGAATCGAGTTGTTATGAGGATACAGTAAAAATGTATTTAGTTAGCATTTTTAACCTATTTTTGTATAATTTATATAGTTGTGTAAGATGATGTATTTAGGCTACTATATACATGTACAAAATTTCGTCAGTGTAAGTATGTATATCTCCATATTCTTCATAGTATGATATTGTCAATCACGACAATCAGTTGTCTAAATAGACTTGAAATATTTGCAAGAAAAATATTTCAATTTACTTTATCGTTAGAAATTTTTATTATTTACTTCGTAATTTAATTACCTATTTTTAAAAATGTTAACTTTTTGTTTTCTTTAGAAAGTAATAAAAAAATCGAAAATGTCGAAAATGGATTTATCACATATGCCCTCTCTATATACAATCGATGGGACTTCCATTCCATTTAGGGAATCAGTTAGGAGCTTGGGTGTAATTATGAATAAGCATTTGTCTTGAGAACCACCAATAGGAGAGGTAAGTAAGTAATATTGGTAGGAAATTTCGCTGCCTACGCAGAGATGCAGTAACAGCTCAAATCCTTCTACCAAAGATTGAGCTGATGAGGACTATTTTAAATTATAAGTAAATTATGATATTATGAGACAAATGGGTGATGCAAGAAAACAGTATATCGTTTTTTAAAAAAATAGAAATGATTTAGTATTGAAAGTGTTAAAATCTTTTTTGGAGTATGTTGTTGTTTCGTTTCCTTCCTGTTAATTATGGGGTGAATAAAATTGTCTAAATTTATTTTGTGTTTTATATATTATAATTACGGTTTAAAAACATAAATAATACTCATATAATGACTTAAGTAGGATTTGTAATGATTCACTCATCTTTAATTTGCCCATTCATGAAATTTCACGTAAAATAAAATTACTTACTACTTATTATTCTTTTTCAGTTTCTTTTGATTATTTTGAGTTATATTTTTTTACTAATCTTATTGAAAACTGAAAATAATTTCATAAATATATTTAGTTATTATTCGTATAGTACTTAAATATAGTGAATAGAATACTAGGCCTAGTTGTGATAGTCCAAGATATTTCAATCAAACTGTCGCTAGATTAATATTGTTGTAAAATAATTAAATACGCAATATAGGATTTAGAGGTCGTTATGACACAGCCACAGTATCGTGCTGTAAGTAATTATTATGTGGGTTCAAAGAATAATTATAAACATAAGAAAGAAAGAAGAAAAATAAGAAGAAGAATAAGAAATAAGAATAATTATTATTAACTATTTTCATTGTCCTGCACAGGTAGATAGTACGTGGCGTCGAGTTCCACCACTCAACACGCGATATTTGAATAACAAATCGGAAAGCTGAATCCGGAGCGCATTAAGATTAAGTTTCTTCTGCGTATCATGTTATATACACTGAATAACGTATTGCTACAAATATTTTAAGTTATGTCTTAAATTTTCACCCAGAAATTGATTGTGTGTGAAGTCATTTCTGAGTATGAAGGCGATTCACTCCCATTATTAATAATCTATCTCCTACGTCAATCTTCGATTGTTCCATATATCTATCCAATCTCTAGATTGGATTGTTCCATATATCTATCCAATCTCTAGATTGGATAGATATATGGAACAATCGAAGATTGACGTAGGAGATAGATTATTAATATTGGGCGTTAGTGACTGGAAACTCTGAAGCTGAAACTTTGTTGGCCGTCAATTTTTCTTATCCAACTTTCTTTCCTTGTAAATATTCCTTAAGTTGTTAAGTTATTTTGTAAACAAAGTAGCTTAATTCTTATAATATTGTGTAGTTAGATATTCATAAATAATTACTTACTCGCGATGTGTTATTATGTTTTCATACGCATTATTGTGGCTGTTGTGGCCCAGTGGGGATAGCGCCTGTGCGAAATAAAAATATCTGGAAAATTAGGTGGAAAGTGGAGAATTGAGTGTCTTAATAATACTTATTTGGAAAACGTATTTGAAAAAAAAAATTCTTTCCTAAGTATGGAATAACACTTTAAAAATGTTTAATAAAAACATATTTGTAAAAACAAAAACCCCGACTGCATCAAACTAAAAAGAAAATAAACAAGCCCAATAGTTTATTAGGATTAACAGTAGGGACCTCTTTAAATTATGCGAGGTTCCTGGTAAAGATTTTATTGATTGAAGAATTACTTATAGGTCCCGACTGTTAATCCTAATAAACTATTGGGCTTATTTATTTTCTTTTTAGTTTGATGCAGTCGGGGTTTTTGTTTTTACAAATATGTTTTTATTTTTCATTTTTTTGTTAGAATTTAATATGGTAATGATAATCATGATATACCTTTTTGAAATCCTGAAATTGAGCTCTTGAATTTGATATCCATATTTTAGTATTCGAAACCAAAATATTTTTAACCCAACTAGTTTATCCGTACGCTACCCGGCCAAACTAATTCGGCCTAAGAGTTCTACCAGACTGAACTAGTTTATCCTAACGCTATTAGGCCAAACCAGTTCAGCCTGTAATCAATAAGGCCAAACTAGTTTATCCTAGTGTGGTCAGGAAAAACTAGAACATCCTAGTCCAAACTAGTTTGTCCTAAAATCGGGTTTGTCCGGTAACATATACACCTGCCATCCCGTAAGTCCCATATAACTCATTAGACTCCCCACTTTGTAAGGTATCCATAAAAAACTATCCTCACGTTAAAAGGGGGTTAATCTCTCTAAGACCACTTTATGCCGATTCAGAATTATTTATTCACCTTTGCAAGTATAGTCTTTACAAATCGAAATAAAAGAAATGTCTTAACAGAACGGTAAAACAAAAACATATAAAAAAATATCATTGGTCTAAGTAAGAGAGTTTACTTAGTACCAGTACAGTCATCTAAACTCGCTATTAGAAGTTTGCGCAATAATATTCAGAAGAATCAAGGAATTACAAGAAATGGGAAAAGTAGGTAAGTGTCTTAGCTTTTACCAAGACGCTGTAACATTAAGGTAAGACAAGACAAAAAGGACTTTGAACTCTTCAACAGCGAACTAAGGTACAATTTTTAATGGTATCGCAATTAAAATATTCCAAAGATCGCATTCGTTGGTATGAACATTGCTAACCAGACTTTGTTTTTTCCTTTGTAAACATTATGTTCCTTCATATTTATTTTGACGCTGATATAATATTTTGATCTTTAAATTACATTATGGGGCGCCCCCAATTTTCAAGCTCTGAGATTTGGATTTTTTTAGCAAAAGTGTAAAATATGTTTTTTCAAATAGATACTGTTCGCTGGTTGTCGCTAATGATATTGTGTGTTCAATGTTATCAGATTTATTTTGCTTTGACCAGTAAGCTTAATAATATCATTCTTTTATCATAGGTTTTATAGCTAAATCTTCAGTTTTTTTGTTAACTAGGCAGAAGTAAATTAATTATAAGTTCACTTTTTGACCATTTACAGAAATTGTATGATAAGAGGAAAAAATTATATCAGAATTATAACTACTTAGATTATAAAACGAAAATCTCACAAATATTATCTGTATTACGTAAGATAACGGTCGTCGCGCCACATGTTTAGGACTGTGGGTTTGATTCCCAATATAAAGCGGTGTTTAAATAATAAACATTTGGCAGTGCTTCGTTACAGTAAGCTACAATTTCTAATTACAAAAAAATATTTTGAAATAAACCTTTTTTAATCGGTATTTATTTATACACTCGCTATTTTAATCAATATTTTCAAGTAAAAAATACATTATTTTATACCCATAATTTTTTTGAATTTCCAGATATATTTTTATACCTATAATATCCTCATGGAGCTCTATAAATAGCATTGACAGTATTTACGTTTTAAATCGTCTCATTTGGTACTCGTTGTCCAATATTAAATCCTTCATCTTTCCTTCTATCTTTCCTTTGTTCTAAAATTCGATTCGTTGTTGTAAGTGTAAAGAAGTCTGAAATTTTCTGAATTCACCGTCAGATTGCGTCGATATTTGATATCCTTCTGGACGACAGTAAAGCTGTGGAATTGGATTTTGTTATATTTTACGAACTTTTTATGTGCAATTTATCTTTATTTGAAAAATACCTAAAATTCCAAAGAACTATTGGTAATACCAACTCCGGTTGTCATTGTGACGTGCATTGAATGCAATACTTGTTAGTTTAAATCCAATAAATATACGAGTCAATAAATATTTTATTGGTCCCGTCGAGATATGATAAAGTTTTATCAGGTCTTGGTATCTGTTTGTCTTTGAAGCTCTGAGTAATGGGAAAGATCTGACGTAACTCTAAATGCATTACAACATACTGAAAGTAATATTATTTATTAATTTTAATAAATATTAGCGATATGACACTTTTATAAATTTTCACTTAAATCTAAACAAGTACTATGTTTACTTTTTTTACAGCCAGCCAACAACAAATTTCTAGAAAGGGCGGAATGTGAAAAATATAGTTTTTTTAATACTAGACTATCCCTTGATCGATATATTAAACATAAAGCTAAAAAAAATTAAAGTAGATGAAAACATTACAGCTAAAAAACACTACAAATATGGTAAACAACAAATGTTCTAATAATAATAATAATACTAATTATTATTAACCCATTATTAAGTAGTAATAACTTATATAGACAATTTGCATACTATAGTATGTTATACCTTTACTCGTATATTAACGTAATGTATTCCGTTAGTGGACGGACTGACGGCTGACTGACGTTTATTCATTATGTATCTTGCACAGTTAGGGAAGGTTGAGTAGCACTGCCCTCGATACCGGAGCGGAGAGATAAAGGAAAATATAAATTTTAAATAAATATTTCAATTCCTCGAGTGGGGATTGAACCCATAACCAGTCAGTTTATAGTCACACTTTGTGTGTTACGCCACGACTGGCCTGGATTATAATTTTAATGAATATTATATTGTTTACTGCTCGCTGTAGATAGCTTGAGTATATTGATAATTAATATTATAGGATAGACGCTGAGAAATGGGAGGCAGTGGGACAGCATTTAATTGTGATCACTATTGTCGTGGCTTCGATAAAAACTTTGAGGAGTTATATCTCTAAGATTTTTTTATCTGCTTTGGTAGAAAAAGCGAAGAAAATAATTATGTGGAAATTGGGATTTAATACTAACTTGCCTTTGCCTATCCTACTATATAGGAAGACTTTCGCTACTCAAAAGACATTGTAATAGGTGGGAAGTAGAGAGCTTAATATTTCTTTACTAAGTTCTCTGTATCTGCTACGTATAGAAGATACACACATATATGTATGAAAAAGTGCGTGAAGCTTAAAAAAAATTTTTTTACATATATTTTAGGTAAATGTATTTATAATAATATCTGACGCAATATCGTATGCAATTTAAATTCATAATTAATCAATGCGATAGAAAATGATAATTATAATTTAAAAAATAGATTCGCTTTTTTAATTTCAAAATTAGATTCGCTTTGATTAAAAAAAAACTCCAACTACTTGATTTAAAAAAAATTGTAAACAAATGTTTGTTAATCAATATGTAACATGTGTGTATTAGAAAGCATCGCATGAAAGGACACAATGAAATTTAATCGAAATAATTTTTAATATCACTTTTCAGTAATGAAATTTATACATATTTATTACATATGTATAATATATTACACTATATTTAGACTAAAAATTCCATTTTCAAATCAATATACGATTTGCATAAGATTTTGCATAATATTTAAATTATATTTTTTATTATCTTTATAAAGTTATATAAAATATATCACCGTTGCGCAGTAGGATTCTGGATAAATAGAACAATTTTGGTCGTTGTAGATTCAAATTACATTATAAATGGCATTCCGTTCTCCACTTCTCAATTTTATGACTGCATTGTCGGAATTGAACTCGATATCAAATCCCATAATTAGCAGAATCTCTGAGCAAATACAGCCAATTCCCTTAAAATATTTTCCAAAACAAGCTCATATCAATGTTAATTAAGTTGAACTGCATACAACGTAACTGACATCATTAACGGCAACGGTTATAAACTCCCTTAGCTAGTTTTTACTTTAAAAAGGCCATAAAGCTAAATCTGCACCTAAGATTTTTCGTTTAATCTTGCTTTCAAATTTTCAAACACCTTTATCTCAGAATCTTTCTTTTCATCTTCGAATCGCGTCCTCAAGTCCGCCTTTAGCAGAATTTAAGTACTTAAGTGTTCGGTTAATCTTGGAAACAAAGAAAGTATAGGAGGTTTTATCGTATTGTTCTAAAGATGCGTCCGAGATACTGAACAGCCAAGTCAATATCTATTAATAAATGATAAGACAGCGTGCAGCGTGTTAAGAGAAACAAGTTATACTTTAGAATTCTTTCGTTCCGACATTTAAAACGTATTTATATAAAAAAATAATAAGTGCTGAGCCTCACTCACTCCTTTTACCGTTTTGGTTTTTTTTACTTTTAAAATTTTTGATTTTTCTTAATTTTATTTTTATGCTCATTTAGCTTCTTATTTTAATTGTATTAGTATAGTCATAAAACGGTAATAAACTTTTTGAATTTTGAAATTGTATTTGAATATGAGTTTTCAGTTGTTTAAATCGCGATATCGACGAGACGGTTAAAGTTTTTATACGTTTTCTAAAAAAGTATTTTTCTTTCCTAACACTAAAATTATTAAAAATATCATGGATACATGTTTAAAAAATAAACTTCAAGAATGTATGAGACAGTATTTTGGGGAAGTCCCGGCTGGAGATAAGACGAGGGGTGGAAGGCACAATTTAAGGGCCATTTAACTTTATCTGAGATAACTTTTACCGGCTACCGTGATTCACTTTATGGTTTATACGACACTGTATGCATATACACGTCTTGCTAACTTTGCCAAATAGATAACAGATTTCGGGCTAGCAGATTGGTGGACTATTTTTTTATTTATATGCCTGTACGAATGATGAACACTGTCATTCTTAGATTCAAATCTGTATCTGTAGTCAGAAATCTATTTTTTTAAGCTTCATGCTAAATGCTGTATACAGCTACTATATATAGTAGGGTAGGCAGTGCGAAACTAGTACTAAGACGCTCTGTTTCCTATACAGCATCCAATTTTTGAGACATTGCAGCTTGAATTGTCAAACTCAACGCCACGCTTTGTCTTGTTTATAAAGCGAAGATTATTTTTTTTTCATTCTACCGAGTGGAAATCGAACCCACAACCGTCGTGTTTATAGTCAGACATTGTGGCAAACCCATAAACAATCTCTTTTTTTATGCTTATATTATTTTTATGTTATTAATTTTATATCACTATTGTCGTCTTAGTAAAATTCTATTTCACCTGTCTATACAGAATAGGACTCTAATTATTATTATACGAGTATAATAATGAAGCACAATTTTGTTATATTAATACATCTTTACTATTGGGGAACGGAGTGTCTTAACACTAGGTTACCTCTGCCTACCCTGCTGTGTGCGGGATACAGCGTGAAGCTAATTTAATTTTAATTTAATCTTTATTATTACTATCCGATTATTTTCTGTTTATATTCTGACTGTAAGCGCGACGGTTAAGCATTCAATTTAGTTTTCTATGGAGTGTTTAGTTCTCTATAAAATTATTTATTTTCATTTTCTCCTTCTGGTAACAGGGCAAAATGCGAAATGGAGTTTCGCCATGCAACACTCTATGTTGTAATTATTGCGCGGCGCATGGAATAATGAGTGCCTCGTCACTAGATTACCTATTCCTACACTGTTAAATGCGAGATACAGTGTAAAGCTAAAAATTATATATATACAATTTCAAATATGTCAGTTCTGTGTATTATTTATGTGGCTGTATCATAATAAGCAGATAATTAATGTACGACAGACATTTTGAATTATTATGCAACATATTCAACGACTTTTCACGTTTACACAAAACCACAATGTTTTTTCGTCATCTGTCCGATTTTAATGAAATTTTATTGCTTTAGAAATGTCTGTTATTGCTAAATGAATACAGATATGTATCAAGCTGGATTTTTAAATATTCCCTCTAAATTTAAAGTATCGTTAGTGTTGAGGCTAGTCGTGACGCAGGGGCACAAAGTGTGACTGTAAAACCGACTGGTTGTAGGTTCGATCCCCAATCAAGGAGATGAAATATTAACTTAAATTTATATTTCTATTTCTTCGCTCTGGAGGCAAAGCGCGGCGTCGAGTTCTACCACTCAACACGCAATGCCTCCAGAATTCGGCAGAAAGTGGGGAACGGAGTATCTTAACACTAGGTTTCCTTAACTTACCCCGCTGCGTGCGGGATACAGCGTGAAGCTGATTTAATTCGATTTTTTTAGTGTAATAGTAAATATGGTGTAATTGTAGAATTTTAATGTTAAAATGAAATCTTAATGGCACAGGGGCACAAGCGTGCGTCTGAAAAAAGATTAACTAATTTACAACTAATAAGATACATTATGTATGAATAGTTGTATAAATTGGTATTAATCTACAGTAGAGTATTAATATTTATAGAAACAAATTGAAAAGTATTGCTGCATAAGCTTGTCACCTTTTTACATTAAGCTTTGCTATCGACCATATTTTTTGCCCCATATTGATAAAAGACACACATATGCATAAATAATTAAATTCGATTTTACTCGAGAGAAACAGATTCATTTTCTCGCTCAAGTAAGAAAGTAAATTGCAGCGTTAAGCTCTGTCAGTTAAGCGAGTTGCGCGTGGCAGCCAACGTATTTTAACACTAAATTACTATTTGTGGGTTACTGTGTGAAGGTAAAATAAAGGATAAAAGTATTATAAAGGAGAAAATAATATAATGCAATCCAAATTTCTATTATGATGCAGCTGAAGTTGACGCTGCCTGAAAGGAACAACAAGTTTCGTCAAAGAATGTGCGCGTTTCGTAAAAAATACCGCCTTCTCGGATGAAACGGTCAAATTGGACTCTCGCGTTATTCTTTGTGGGTTGTGGTTTTTTCTAGGGTAATTTGTTTTAACGTTTCACTCTAACTCCAACTTATTAATCTTAAAAATATCTCTTTATGGTTGCTACCAAAATAATATGCACACATTGCTGCATTTGTACCGCGATATTCACCTAATCTATCTTATTGGTTATCTATAATTAAAGATTGAGGCCAGTCGTGGCGCAGCGGCACGAAGTGTGACTGTAAAACCATCTGGTTGTGGGTTCGATCCCCATGAGGAGATGAAATATTTACTTAAATTTTTATTCCCATTCCTTTGCTCTGGTATCGAGGCTAACGCGGCGTTGAGTTCTGCCACTCAACACGCAATGGTCTCCAGAATTTGGCAGAAAATGGGGAACGGAATGTCTTAACACTAGGTTCTCTCTGCCTACCGTACTGGGTGCGGCATACAGCGTGAAGCTGATTTAATTTAATTTTGATTTTTTAATTAAATAAAGGAGTTACCAATAAGGTATTCAGTAACATAAAATCTTTTTGTATTTGTCCTTTAAAATATAATTGGAATAATGAATGTAAAATATTATCTGAAACGTATATCTCAAGTATCCTCTTGCCAAATTTCGTCACAAAACAACTAAGGTCTTGTCACTTCTGTTTTCAATCCCGATTCTCTAAAGGATCTCTGTCAACATTGCGGTCACAGATTTACAATAAAATAAGGGAGGCGAGTAAATTCACATTCCATTTGAAGGTGTGGGTTCGACTGTGGAATAACAATGAGCTGGCAGATACGATTTCACGAATTATATGTGTAAATCGCTATAAGGGTGCCGCAAGGTTCAATTCTGGGGTCTCTTTTATGATTTATTGATATCTTGTGATTTTGAATGCAAAAAAAGCTAATACATATTTTTTTTATTTTGTTGTGAATTGTTATTGTGCTTTAGAGTTAAGCATAGTGATATTAAAAGGAATTTAATTTTTATTTTATGTCTGTAGTCGTTGTGAGATAGTATCTGATTATGAACGCTATAACTGTGGGTTCGTTCCCCAATCGATACAATATCCATTTACATTTGTGTTTATTCTGGTAGAACCAGAAACCGCTTTGTCTACAAAGTGCAGCGTTGAGCTCCTCCACTCAACAAATAATGTCTCGAAAGTTAAAATATAGAACAGAGTATATATACTATAGTCCATACTAGTTCATAGATACTGCGGGAAAAATCCTGCAATTGCTTTTTTATAGAAGTTACATTACCTTAAAAAAAATGCTAAATCTAGAATAAACCAAAACAAGCACACACGCACACACGATATTACGGAATTTATCAAAAAATCTCAAGCAACGCAAGCAGTAGAAACAACATACACACTCAGAACTTCAACATTATTCACGTTGTACATCCGGGTAGTCCCCTTTTAATGAGGTCAGTTAAACAAACCCAGCTCACAACCGCATCTAATACGAGATAGCTCACTGAAATTTTAAACTGAAAGTTCATGAATAGTTAATAATATACGTATACAGAAACTTGAGAAATTAGCGCATGTTTGTGTTCACATTATATATGTTACTTTTAGAGATACGATGTTTGTTTTTTTGAATAAATAATTTTGATGTAATATTACGTGTCATATAGCAGAGTAGGCACGCTAAATTTAATGTTAAGATCCACTTTCTGCCCAATTTTTACGGTGTGTAGAGTGGCGGAACTGAACGCCGCTCTTTGTCTCGTTCTGGTAGAGCTAGAAAGTTAAAATATGTCGTTCTCCTGAGTGGATATCGAACCCACAGCTGTCCTGTTTACTTGTTTAGAAATAATTATAATTGGAAAGTATTTAGCGTGATGGTTGTAAATTCCAAATCAAGGAAATTTCTATATAAATTTATATAATTATATGTATATTCGAGGTCAGTCGTGGCGCAGCGGCACAAAGTCGGACTGTAAAAACGACTGGTTGTGGGTCGATCCCCACTCGAGGAAATAAAATATTTATTTAAATTTATATTTCCATTCGCTATGGTGTCGAGGCTAAGCGCGGCGTTGAGCACCGCTACTCTACACTCCGTTAAAATTGGGCAGACAATGGATCTTAACCTTAATGAACGCATGCAATGAATTGAGCGGGAAGTGAGGAACGGAATATGTTAAAACTAGGTTCCCTCTGCCTACCTAGTGTAGTGTAGCCTATGCTGGAGTATGTAGTAATTATAAGTCTTTATAAATTACTAGCTTGTATCGCAACTCCACTCCCGGGGTCAATAGAAAAAAAATAAGATATATGTATGACATCATGACCGTATCTACAGGGCGTTACATCGAAACGATGAACGTAAAGCAAAACAAAAACAATTTTACAATTCGAACTAGTAATTTTTTAGATTACCGCCTTACATTACTAAATAAAGTCTTCAACTTTATAATGATAATACAAATTAGCATATAACTTTTAAACCAGAGTGTTTATTAAAGCAGGCGCTTATTAGAATTTATATGAACTTATTCTATTTCATACATATATTCATGTTAATATTTCTGCATCTAATATTCTTATTTAAAGGCATGATGAGTTGAGTTTGGTTAGTAGAATTAGAAATAACAGCGGTATTATTATTTATTAGTGTAACACCCCTAATAGCTAAAAAATAAAATAAAAAAAGTACGTAGTGGGGTTTGAAAATGTGCCTTTTACACAGTTTTCAAGAGACGCCGGTTCAAATTCTGCTATGTTTCAATGTTTATACGTTTTCTAAAAATGCATATTTAATATTGTTAAGTTGATAACAAAATAAAAATATGTTGCATTATGATGCACAGAGAGCCAGCGTCTCCACCACTCAAAGCGCAATCTCTCAAATATTGGGCGGAAAGTAAAAAAACATAAATGTGATTTTTTTATTCTATTAATAATATCTATTATTTTAAATTCAAAGCTCAAAAAAATTACGAAATAGACATAAAACGTTCCAAAAACTATCAAATTTAGATTATATTCTCTAGTAAAAGTATATCTATATGTAAGCGATGAACACATTAAATTGATAAAACACGTGTATCTCGGTTTTGCACCAATTCCGCACGTCATTCACCGCGAATGACGAACAAAAAGTCTGGAATCGCTCCATGCAACAGTTTCAATACAAGCCCGCATGTTTTCATCAAAAACGAAACGAGTGCTCAAAGCTTTATCCCATAATACTTAAAAGGCTTCGTAAATTTTTATTAAGTGGTTTTGGTAGCCTGTGGGACAACTTCTGACTGTAAATGCGATGGTTGTGGGTTTGATCATTAATCAGGGGCTATGATTACCTATTTTTTATGTATTTGCTTTTCCTGTTCTGGTAGACAAAACGAGGCAATGAGTTCCGTTTGAAATTGGGCGGAAAATGGACAACGAAATGTTAGAACAAAAGGTACAAAGCATCAGTCTGTGAGGTAGAAAGTGGATAAGCTGAATGTCTAGTGGTGCTGTGATCTCCATTTTCCACTTATAATAAAAGTATGCGTAATGAGTGATGCAAATCAGAGCTGCGCAATGTCTCTCCAGTCCAGAAAAATTTAAAAAAAAAAATTTAAAAGTACAAGCATCAAAAAAATAATACACTAGCGACGTAATTAAATCAATTTGCAAGGAGTGTCTCTAAGATGGTAGCAAAATGGATAATGTGTGTGTCTTAAAACTAGTTTATTACTTTTAGATCCGAAAGTAAATTTTTCTAGGAGGCCGTAGTGGTGCAGTGGCAAGTTATGGAGTCGTATTTAATTATTTTCATTTCCACGATCTAGTAGCAAAACAAAGGCGTTAAGTTCCGCTGCCGAAAACACAATATCTCGATGATTAGGCGAAAAGTATAAAACGAAATGTTTTAACAATAGGTTCCTTCTGCCTACCCTGGTGCATACAATATACAATGTGAAGCAATTTTTTAAGTAATCTTACGATACATTTACTTAAACGCTACTAATAAAATGAAATGGTAAAATCGTGTTTTATCCTTCGATCAGCACAATTCGTATTATGTGGTTAATAAAGGTCGGCAGAGCTATAAATTAGCATTAGAAGGAAATCGCTTGATGGCCGGCGGTGATCAAACGATGTTTTTTGCAACCTATTTTTAGTATCAGGTGGACTGGGTAAATATATATATATAAAAAGGTAAATATATATATTTTAGATGACTTTAAGAAAAAAAGAGGTCATCAGTTTGACATGTATTTAGGCTTCCAAGTGCGTGTGTCTTATTTCGTAGGTGTATACTTGCTTGCATATTTGTCAGGTTGTTGTGTTAAAAAATGTTTTATATTAAAAATTTATGGAAGAGAACTAGTTTTAGTCCGTTCTACTCCGTTCCCATTAAGTCATTTTCGTTCCTCATTTTCCAACGAATTCTGGAGGCATTGCGTGTTGAGTGGCGGAACTTAGCGCCATGTTTTGCCAGAGCGAGGAAATGAAAATATTAAATATTATATTTTCCGGGGCGGATATGGAATCCACAACCTGTCGCGTTTACAGTTGCACGCTTTGCCCCAGTGCTACAATTCTCTCCCCTCTCCTATTATTATTTTTTCTAACTTCACGCTGCATCCTACATAGAGTAGACAGAGGGATCCTAGTTTTAAAACATTCCGTTCTTCAATTTCCGTTGAATTTTCGAAACATTGTGTGTTGAGTAGTGAAGCTGAATGTCGCGCTTTGTCTTGTTACCAGAGTGAAGAAATTAGAATATTAATAAATAGTAATTCATTTCCCCGAGTGGAAATCGAATCCATATTCGTCGCGCTTACAGTTACACGCTCGTGCCACTGCGCTGCGACGGCATTTTTTTACCAGACTGAACATACATCTAATTGCTCTTATAATTAATTACCTACTTTGCATGATTGGATTGAGATCATACATATGTATGTCATATATAAATGTACGTTTCTATAGTAATATGATAAAGCTTAAATTTAATTGGCCGACCTCTGTAATCTCAGGAACTATATTTTGAGTAGTAGGTAATCTCAAGAACTATAATTTGAGTTTTTTAGGATAGTCCATTTCATATCAAGCGAGGCTATTATATTATTTGATACTACCTGCTGTCAAAGTTACCTCTGGCACAGTATTTGTCATGTCTCATGCACGGTTATTAGTTATATCCTATTAAACACATGGGCCAAGATGTGGGTAAATGTTGCTTCCAAATCCTTCCAAGCGGGACTTCCTTCCTTCCTGCCTTCCTTTAAGTATAATAATCTCAATTGTTCCAAATCAAAATTAAAAGTCAAAATAATTTAAGTTGAAACTAATGAAATATATGTAAAAGTGTATTATTATTTTAAATGTAACAATTATAATATTAAATCCGAAGTTCGTGTTTGATGAATGTTCACGGATCATTAAAGGTTCGTTTAACAAATTATTGTTTTGTGCCATGGCTTTGTTTGTTTGTACTGTATCTCAAAATGACAAAACGAAACCCTTTTCACTTTGTTGTCCGTCTGTCAAGAGAATTTATCTCGAGATCACGTGTGAATCAATCTGAAATTAAATTCAAATATTCAGATCTACATTCAAATTAAATCTCTAAATCAACGCAATAAAAAAATACGAGCGTTCATACATTTTATTGCTTCATTTTATACGAAGTTCGCCTTGTAATGAACCTTAAGATATGAAATTTGGTAAGTGAGAATTTGCAGTATAAATCAAGAAAATATAGAAAAATGGTAATTTATAAGTATAACACAGTAAGTTAGCAAGCCTAAGTTTATCAATTTTTATATGTCCAACTCACATTTATCATTTTTATGAATTTGCCAGCCGCCATTGTGCCAGTTGAGCACAATTTACTTGAAGAATATGTAATACAATCGATAGTGTCTCTCGCATATAGCAGGGTAGGCAGAGGAAAGGGTTAAGACTCTCTATTCCCTACTTTTAGCCCATTTATTATGTCTTGTCTGTTGAGTTTTGGAACTTAAAACCACGCTTCATCTTGTAACTAGAGAGTTTCTCTCTTGTTCTCTCTGTCTCCTACATTTAGGACATATGTACATGAAATACGTAAAATATACATACATAATATAATGATATTTTTATTGGCAACAAAGTTTCAAATAAAGATACCGGTATACGGAGTACTTGTTATTTTATTTATACATACACATCTACATAATAAATATACATATATGTGAGTATATATATTTATCCCACATATAATAGAGTAAGCAGAGTGAATCTATATAAGAAAGATCCACCGTTGCACACTGAATTCTAGGCGGAAAAAATGGCGGAATTGAGTTCCGCTACTTGCCGTGGCGCGATTTTGTCGTTGTACCATGCGAAGAAATGAAAACATTAATGAATAATTTCCCATAGTAGTAGTACATTCATAAAAGCAACATATTCTTATAAATTTCAGTAATTTAGAAAATAATATATTAATGTATACGACGGCGTAAAAGCACAAGCGTGCGACTGTAAACGCGATAGATTGTGGGTTCGATTCCCATTCGAAGGAATGAAATATTCAATATTTTCATTTCCTTGCTCTGGTTACGAAGCAAAGCGCGGCGTTGAGTTCCGCCACTCAACATACAACCTCCAAAATTCGGCAGAAAATAGGGAAATATCTTTATGGAAATGGAATGTCTTAACACTAGGTTCCCTGCTGCTTATTCTACTATCTACGGGATACAGTGTGAAACAAAAAAAAAAAACCGAATTATTTTTATCTCGCGCTGTCGAATAGAAGGGTAGGCAGAGGGAACTTACTATTAATACACTCTTTTCCCATTTCCCAACAATTTTCGGAGAAATAGTGTGTTAGATATCGGAATTCAACAGCAACCTTGGTCTTCTAGAGCTGAGAGATGCGAATTATTAATTTAACCCGTGTAGGGATCGAACAAACAACTATCGAATATACAGTTAGGCGTTACCTGACTATGCTACGACTGTAAATTTTTAGACCCAGTTGCCTGCCTGAAGACTAAACAATAATGTTTCTTTGGTTATAAACTTAGAAAAGCTGATAAAAAGGTGGCTTTCAAAATTCGGTTTTCTGCTTTCAGCTCAGATATAGCAGCTATTCTGAGAGTGTGTAACCTTAGAAATTAGATTCATCGTTTGGTGGTCAAAAGAGCCTTTTTAGGGACCGAAACTTAACGTAATTTATCAAGTTGTAAGTTTAACACAAAAAAAGGATTAATACGCTTACTGGCGTAAAGTTATAAAGGGTTATTTTGTGAATTAAGATTAGTAATATGGTAAAGTTACTATGAAGCATTACAAATCTTCATCAAAATTTGTCTTTTTATAGAGTTATTACGCTAGTTTAGGTAACGCTATTTTAGGAAAAGAAATATACTTTGACTTACTTCTTTAGGAAGAACCTAGTGTCAAGAAACTCCTTTCTAAAATTTTTTCGATTGCGAATCTAATCATAACCATAGCTTTTCCAGTCAAACACTGCTCCTGTGCTTCTAATAGGCCAAAAAATATCAGAGATCCTTTACGAATTTAGTTAGATAATCGGCAGTTTCATTTCAATCTTAGGTTTCAATAGCAGTACACTAAATTGTACAACGGATTGAGAGGAAATCTAAAATGGCTCGTGACCGATAGAATGTAAATGAGACTTTAGCAAGTCAAAGGCTAGCAGTGTTTAGATGTTGTTTTTTATTTACGTGCCTAAATGGAGTTGGCTACAAAGCTTATAGTCAATGGCTTTTCATAGGGAGTTTGATTTGGTTTTATTATGAGAGATTATTTGTAGTTTTACGATTTGTGCTTACAAACGTTGATTAGATTCACATAAAATAATTACACATATATGTATATCTACACATATATTAAATTCTTCCGTTACTGAGTGACTGACTGACAATACTGTTGGACTGAGAAAATTATTTTTTTGATATATAAGAAGCTTAAAGAGTGTAGAAGAACACTAAAAGACTTTCTCGAAATTCTTGCGGGTACGGGAGTAATATAATTTTCTATTTAAAGTTACAGGAAACGACGAGAATCTATTGTTTTCGGCATTTCTTTCAGCAAACAAACTGTAAAGTTTGGTAATGGAATAGACTACACTTAAAAAAATAATAATATTTCGAAATTGAAATATTTCATTATTAACAATAACTGCTACTTGCACAGACTACTTGCTTTTCCGTCCAATTACTAAAACACTTCAATATATGAAATCCAATCCAATTCTATCTATAGAAAACAAAAAACAACAGAATCGTGAAATTGATTTTTCGTTAAACAAACAGAACTGGAATAATATGTAATTGTATAAGAGCTATGCATTCGAAAAATAAGATAATAACGAACAGAAAGAGCCCTTAAAAACAGTCCGCAGGCAGAATTCACAAGTGCGTTATTTTTCCTACTCTACTGAAATTCACAATTTGGCAAGTAAAAGTGAAAGTGGCATTAGATTCTAAGATATTTATTTAATAACGTGAGTGATATATCACTACGTTGAAGAAAGAGAAAGTTCACTCCACAGTGAGATTTTTGTAAATGAAAATGAAGAGGCCGTTGTGGTGCAGCAGCACTGCGAGCACTTTATATATGGAGAAATAATTATTTTCATTTTCACGTGCTAAGTGATGAAACTTAACGCCACGCTTTGTCTGATAAATAAAAATAAAAACGAAACGAAACGACCGGGAACCGACGCGTTTACAGTCGATGTCCCGCTGCGCCGCGACGCCTGTTGTGCAATTTACTTTAGTTATACGTTCAAATATTGTATTATTCACGTACCATTTCCATAATATTTTACAATCTAAAACCAACCCCTTTTATATTGTATATATAAAAAACCTCTTTTATATAGTATTTTTTTTAACAAACATATTTGTATTTTTATTTAACGGTATTTGTTTTATAATGAACACTTTTTTTTTTATTTGTTCCGATTTTTATCAGTCAGTTAATTAAATATAGAATTGGATTATTTTTTACATTTTTAAATTATCATTCCACACTTAAGAAAGAAAAATACTTATTAAGGAAACGCATAAAAAATTGAAATTCCGCTACGTTCAAATTTTTATACATTTTCTTAATAAATAGATTTGGGTTTAGTTTATTATAAAAACTACGTTACTTATTATACTTATTCTATAGAAAATATAAATTTAGTTAAGTTTCTTTAAAATCTTGCCAGTGTCTGCGAATCTGTCTATCCAGAGGGTGCCCTGACTAATATCTGTCCGATATTTGTTCTTGGGCATACGGGTACGCGACCCCGGATCCTCGAGCCACCACTTATTATAACCTCCGTCCAGTCCATAAATGTGGTGTCCCTTTCTTTTAATCCCCCTCCTTTTTCCTACCCTCTCCTTCTACCCATCCTTCCCCCATTTCTATCTGTCCTATTCCTATCTCCCCGGTTTCCCCCCACAAAGGGGTTTTGGAGGTCAGATGGCAGTCGCTCCATTTAAAAACCGATATCCACCGCTACAATGGAAAGTTCGATTTTGAAACTGGGTACGGCTAGGGCGTCGCCGCTAAACGACGCGCAGGCACATCGCCCTACACCTGCGATAAGTGGGCAAGGGCTACCGTGTCAAGTACGGGCACGGCTCTTTAGCCGTCTTCATAAAAATTTCGCAGACACTGGCAAGCCAATATTCCACGTTGCAAAGCGGAGTTTCCGTCTGGGTACTTGCGTCTTTACGCAAGTACCCAGACGGAAACTCCGCTTTGCAACGTGGAATATTGGCTTGCCAGTGTCTGCGAAATTTTTATGAAAACAGGTGCATTTTTTTTAGAAACTAGTTAATTAATATGCCAATGTAAGCCTGATTGAGTTGAAAGTTAAGAAACCGACTCGGTAGACGTTAACAATAGGTATGTATATATATTTTAGTTAAACGGGATACAAATCCCGTATATAGCAAAGTAGAAGGAATCTAACTCTGATTGCATATAATAATATAAGTTGTAAGAACCTGAAGTAGCTCTGATCGAAGATACAGTGGATCATACCAATATGATTAATATTATGTAATATAGCCTATTATTATAACCCTATAACTCAACTATCCGATATAAAAATATTTTTTCTATTATAACTTGTTCTTGAGATTAGCGTGTCCAACCAACACACTTTATTATATTAAATATACAGGTGGAAGTGTCAGCATAATTTTAAATGAAACCGCAGTCTTAAAAAAAATCTCTAAATGAAAAAAAATTGATTAAGGATCTAAAACTATTTTATTCCAGATTGTCCAGATTGTCAAATTAGTTGATTTTTTTAGACCATATCTTAACTATTTACATTTGGGCCAACGATTTTCCTTCTTCTTTGTCCACACCCTAAGTAATAATAGAAGTGTTTGTTACATAAGGCCAGACGTGTCACACTCGATCCTCTCAATAGTCGCTAGAGACGCCTCATTGATTATTACTTAAGTATTTTTCTGGCCAGTCGTGCCGCAGCAGCACGAAGTGTGACTGTAAAACCGACTGGTTGTGGGTTCGATCCCCACTCGAGGAGATGAAATATTTAATTAAATTTATATTTCCATTTCTTCGCTCTGGTGTCGAGGCTAAGCGCGGCGTTGAGTTCTGCCACTTAACACGCAATGCCTCCAGAATTCGGCAGAAAGTAGGGAACGGAGTGTCTTAACACTAGGTTCCCTCTGCCTACCCTGCTGTGTGCGAGATATAGCGTGAAGCTGATAAAAAAAAAGTATTTTTCTATTCAACGCAGCGCTATGCCATGTTTCCAGAACGAGGAAATGAAAATATTAAATATTTCATTTCCTCTGGTAGGAATCATACTCACAACTGGTTGCGTTGCACGCTTGTGCCGCGACGACTGGCCTGAACTAATTTATTTATGAGTACTAGTCGTCATCTGCAACTTTCTTTGCGTTGATTATAAGATGTTCAGAAAAATCACGTTTTCATTTTCAAGTCCTAAAGTTTAAGCAAAAGGAGAAACTGTAAAAATTGCGTGTTAGCTACACGCGCGTGTCAAATTTCAACTTTATAAGTACCAGTGGATTCCTCTAAGCGTTGTTTATCAATTTTTATGTTACTCAGTAACGAAATTTAATATGTATATAAAAGCAGGAAATCAGTTTTTAGGTTTTTTTATGTAATATCTTTCAAATATAATCATAGAAATTGATACTATATTTAAAAAAGCGTAAAAGCTATCTAAGCTATACAAGTATCGTGTTAATATTTCCCAAATTTTGGTTTAAAAAACGACCTACCATGATATAATTAATTTTTTTCTTCGTTTAAATAAACATAATAATTATTATGAACAGCGCAACTTAACGCCACCGCCGTTACCATTTTTATGCTACTTACACTATAAAAGGGGACGAGACAGTAAAATTTTGCGCTTCAAATAAGCGCAGAGTTTCTAAATCATAGAGAGCATTCCTTTTTAAATGTAAATGACCCTTTCACGTTTTTGATTAATTCTGTGAAAGTTGTTTATACTTTAGTAGTGATGTAGACTAGGCTATGTACTAAATAATATTTATTAAGGGTATAGTACAATTGCTTGGGCTTGGGGGCGCCACAGTGCCACTGTTAACATCTGTTCCGTCGTTATTTGTGTTAAATAATAATTTTTTCCTGTGTATAATTCCAAGTCTCACGTAAAAACAGTAAAAAGTGCTTCAAATTACCAAGATCATATGGAGTTTGCATTAAAAACAGTTAAAGACTTGTAAAAAAGACGTGTAATCTGGATGTCATCATAACGGTTATCGATTTAAAGCTGTTTCATAGTGTTTTGTGCTCAAGAATTTAAAATTATATAAAGAACTGTTGTGGACAATTTACTCAGTAAATGATGTGATAAAACAAGAAAACAAGTGAAATATATTTGTTTACATTATTTTTTGAACAAATTGTACGGCATCGCCTAAGTATTATTTTAACAAATCAATATTCCTAACGCCATCTATTGAGGAGTGGACAGAACCAAATAATACAAGATCGACTTAGCTACATTTGCTATCATAATATAATAGTGCCATTATTCAACACAAGAGGGCGTTAATTTCTAAAAAAAAATAAAAAATAAAATAATATTTAGTTAACATCACATATAAACAAGTAAGATGGAAGAAATAAAAAATCTATTAAAAGAAATGCAACAAGAAATGAGGCAGCAAAAAACAGACATGCACGACATACAAGAAAACATCAAAGAAGCTATAAACAAAAATATTAACGAAAAATTTGCATATCTGGAAAATAAAAATGAACTATTGGAACAAAAATTAGAAGTTCAAGCTAAGAAAATACATGAATTAGAGAGGAATCAGAGCCAGAGGACTTTACTTATATTTGGAGTCGCTGAAACTGAAAAGAACTATTGGGACTTAAAGGAAAAAGTTCTTAATATAATAAACAACACACTAAACGTCAAGTGCGACAGCAGCTTCATCGAAAGCACGAGAAGGCTTGGCAAAAGGGGCGAAAAAGTGAGACCTATAGTTATAACGCTAACCACAATGGGGCTAAAAATAAAAATCCAGATAAATAAGAAAAAGCTAGAACAAACACCGTACTATATTAAAGAATACTTTCCACTTGAAATTTTAAATAAGCGTAAGGAGCTCCAAAAAGAAGTGGAGAAAGAAAGAGAGCAGGGCAGATTAGCTATTATAAAGTATGATAAAATTATATTTTTAAAGGACAGAGACCATCAAAACGGTAAGCAAAATAACGCGAAAAAGAAAAGAGCTCTATCAGTATCACCAGAGGCAACAAGAACAAGTACAGAAAAGGGAAAAGGTAACCCTACAAAAATTAATAAAACTAAAAACATGGAGAAACATATCTTAAGACAACCCACTTTGCAGTTTGCTCCTGAAAAAACAACCACAAAACATCAAGAGCCAAAAAGTTCATCAACACTGAAATAGCAATTAACACTCCTGCCCCCAAAACCTATTCTCCCAACATGGCTGGTCACCACGGGAGCTACAGACCACAACCCCCCAAAGAGTTCGCGAAATAAAAATAAAATAAATATTTGTACCCTAAATGTGAGATCATTGTCTACACCTGAAAAATTACTAGAATTAAAAACTGCGCTCCGTAATTTGTACCACAAGCAGGAAAAGATTGGATGTTTACTGCAAAAGACAGAGAAAAATGGAATTCTTTGGAGGAGGCTTTTACCCGGAGGGGGTCCACATAATTTCAAAAGTAACAATTTAATAATAAGGAGTTAAAACAAACATATAAACAAATTAAAAAAAATAAAAATAAATAACAGTATATACATTAAGAATACATAAATAAATATATAAAGTTGTAGCCTACTCAACTAGTAATAGTTAGTTATTTATTAAATATTAAGTTTTCTTAAAAAAAGTATGTATATAAAACATTTTTGTCATGCAAATAAGTATGTAATTTTTTGTGGAATAAATAAAGCAATTTTATTATTATTATTATTATTATGTTTCTCTTTCATAATTCACGGGTTCAAAAGAACCCGGTCCTTTGCAAGGCTTGCGTGGGGACACAGGTCCAACACGCAGAGGCCCCTTAGAGAATATAAAAATGTTTTACTGTGACGCAATAGCCGGGATCCATCTCTGGGTAACCACAGGTAATTGCCCAGAGATGGCCGCCGGTTAATGCATAGGAACTATGGAAAATGTGGAAATCTAAACTAGGACTATGGAATGGAATTTGGATGGACTGGCTACTGGGCTATTGAGTGAGACTAACGGACGTCCGCCTTTGCAATAGTCTCAAATTGAATGGTTGGCGGACGGTGACTCGCCTCCCACTAGATGGGCCCCCACAAAGCGGCGTAGTGCCTTGGGCGCAACATCGGCGTGGTCGGCTAAGGGTGTAGAGAGGT
>JAATLQ010035557.1:6150-30065 GCA_013421005.1 Heliconius erato x Heliconius himera
AACCGACTGGTTCTGGGTTCGATTCCCACTCGAGGAGATGAAATATTTACTTAAATTTATATTTCCATTTCTTCGCTCTGGTGTCGAGGTTAAGCGCGGCGTTGAGTTCTGCCACTCAACACGCAATGCCTCCAGAATTCGGCAGAAAGTGGGGAACGGAGTGTCTTAACACTAGGTTCCCTCTGCCTACCCTGCTGTGTGCGGGATACAGCGTGAAGCTAATTTAATTTATTTTTTTTTTTAATTTCTATATATATAGAATATCTCCTTAAGAGAGTCCGAGAGAAGAGAGAGAGAGAGTTATTCATTTCAGTTGCCGACTTAACTACACTATAACCTAAATGTACGTGCAAAAATCATTTCAACATAAATAATAATAAATAAAATTAACCTAATTGATTACAAAAAGAAAAAAAAAATATAGATTTCAATAGTTTTTTTACAATATATATTTTTTTATGAAACCATACAAATATTTCTTACGGTTGGGGAAAGTGGGAACGTGGATAGCATCATAATATAGGGCATGACCGCTTCGTTTCTATCTTTAAATTTTACTCCTCAAAGTCTTTTTTTTTCGCTGCTTCTGTTGCCTTCCGGAATTATCTTTTTATTGCATCGTCCTCGCCACTGCTGTAGTCGGAATATCTGTTGATATGCCGCGTTATTGCTACAATTGCATGTAAGACGCTCTCATGTAGCTGTAATTTCATCGACTTTGTGTTAACCGTCGCGTTTGTCAGACTTTGGACTTCATACATAGTCACCATTTTAGAACCTATATTTACCGTGTACTCCTGGTGGATTAAAGATTTTTTTCTCCTTTTGAGTAAATGTGAGGTAGAGGGTTTCACTTAAGTCTCGTGGTGCTGGCGTAGTTCTCAAATTTTCCATACAGAGGGAGCCTCATCTAACCAGAGTATATCTCTTGAAGGGCATAGATGACGTCTATTATGAGGCTCCTATGGGTACATAATAGGGCCTGGTTTATGTTGACAAATCCGATGTTGACTTGAATCCGTTGATGTTGACCTCCAATAAGTGATAAGTAATCACGACTTCAACAATTAGGCGTTTACACGTTTCTGAATTCTCTAACCCATTAACCAACATTGATGCCATAGTGCGAATCTTCCTTTTCACCAAATTTTCTATACGTAAATATTAAAAATAAATAAAATAATAATATAATACCATATTAATCGAGACGAATTCATGTATTGCCGTCCCGAGTGTCACAACCGTCGTTTCTTATATATATAATGGGTAGTGATGGTTAGAAGGCAAGTTGAACTCTTAAGTACTACGGTACAAATAATTTTAAAAAGTGGTTATAATATGATCAATCTTCAATAAAATTTAATCTAATATGAAGCAAAGTGTAATGTTATCTCAATATACATACGTATATCTTTTTTTAGCTTAGGCTGTATCCCGCATATAGCATGGTAGACAAAGGGAACCTAGTGTTGAGACACTCCATTCCATTCCACATTTTCCACTGGATTCTTCAGAAATTGCATGTTGAATAGTGAAATTCAAATGCACGCTTTGCCTTATTACCAGAGAGAGGAAATAAAAATACTACATAATTAATTTACTCGAGTGGGAATGGAACCCACAACTCCCTCTTTAACAGTCACACCCTAAAGCCACTACGTCGCTACGGCCCATATCGTATGCGTTCTTATCTAGATAACATAATAAAGTAGCAGGTAGATAATCTTTAAAGCTTTTAGGAAGACGCATACCATTGTTTTAAACATTTCAAGGGTACTATAACAATAGAATAAATAGTTTCACTTAATACTACATGACTTCATAGAACAAAAAAGTGTATGAGTCATAACCCTATATGTAATTAAATGTAAGTTATTTTGAAAACGAAAAAAAAATCTGTCAAGTGTGAGTCAGCCTTCCGCACCGAGCGATATAGGTCCGCTGGAAGTAAAACTTATTGAACCTTAGAAATTTATAAAAGTTTGATAATTAAAAAAATAAAAAATAAATCAGCTTCACGCTCTACCCCGCACACAACAGGGTAGGCAGAGGGATCCTAGTGTTAAAACACTTCGTTCCCCACTTTCTGCCGAATTCTGGAGGCATTGCGTGTTGAGTGGCAGGACTTAACGCCGCGCTTAGCCTCGACATAATAATTATGTACTTACATATTCTGTATAAATATTTCTATGTTGTATATTAAAACAAAATAGTGCATATCTAATTTTTTTATATATTTATATGCATTTGTGGGGGTAGCAGTGATAGACTAATGCTAGTGTTATAACCAAGGACTGCGGAACTGCTTTCCCTAGGTCGGGTTCAAATCCCCATGATGTTGTGAACTTCCCGAATAGAATAATTAAGTTGCCTATTTTTTTCTTAGAACAAAACCTAATAAATCCAAAAACTAAATAAAAAAAATTCAAAGAAAAACAACTACCTAGCCCAACAGTTTAGATTTTTTTTTTTATTTGTAATAGATATACATATTTTATGCAAAACAGAAGTATTGAAAATCAATGAAATTTTTACAAGGAGCCCTGTTGGTACTATTTAAATAGGTCCCATTTGTTAAAATTTACCAATAAACCGAATTTGTCATTCAACCAAAAATACTAAAAATAATATCCATATAAATTATGGGGTCAAATTTTGAACTTAAAGTATTTACATCCAGAGTGATCATATTACTAAACACTCAAAGAGATCTCGATATTTTTCGATCGGTGAAGTCGAGAACCATAGATTATTCAAAATTGAACTTGGCTCATTTCACATATCGTTTAAAAATAACAAGCATAAATGTCGTTTTAAATGAGTTGTTTCCTTCAAAACAGTTAAGAGATGCGCATGGGTACACCAAGGCTACATGCTAAATTATAGTCATTGTTTATATTTTTAAACTAAAATTATTCTGACGTTTTAGAATAATTGATATGTTTATAGAGTTAAGTACCTGAAGTCATCACTTATTTATATCATATGCTTAGTAGTGATATGGGTGGACTCAACCGGGTCATTACCACCCCCGGCATTTAAAACCGGCGTTAAGTAGTGGCTTTATGCTCCGGCGCCAACCCACCTTAAAGGCTGGCAACGCACCTGTAGCTTCTCTGGTGTTGCACGGGGTCGTGGGCGGCGGTAGTCACTTACTATCAGGTTCCTTTGCCTTGGCCTTTTCCATAAAAAAAAAACGATCGCTTTTTAGTAAGTACAGTTTAGGGATGTTCGATTCGATCCAATAGTTATTTGGATCGATACAAAGGTATCCGTTGCACCCGGTTTTTATATCGAAATAATGACTTTCCATCCGTTTGTAGATAAAAATGGCCCGAAAAATAGGACTAATTTATTTTGACAAATAACTTGAACGAAAATATTAAATATTGATATTTTTAAATTGTCCTTGAATTTTTGAAAATAATTATTTTATTTTCAATAGAGTGTCCTAACACCTGGTTCTCTTATGAAGAAGATTGAGAATATTTTCCTATAAGTATAGTAGTTAATTAAAAGTAAATTTTCATTCAATTACGGTTTCATTTCAACGTTTATTTTGAAGCCAGTTCTGGCACAGGGGTACAAGGGTGCGACACGGTTGTGGGTTCGAGTCCGAGGTATTAATTATTTAATTTTGTTTCCTCGCTCTGGTAAAAAGACAAAGCGCGACGTTGAGTTCTGTCATTCAACATACAATATCTCATTAACTCGGGGAAAATGAGGAATGGAGTATCTTAACTCTAGGTTCCCTCTGCGTGAACCTAAAAACGTATAGGTATGTAAGTAGTGAAACGAAGTCATATTTACAACGTACTGTCAGTGGCACACCACAATGGTCGGATATATTAGGTTTTTGCTTTAAATTCTGTTTTTGAGACAATAGCACGGGCGTCGAAGTTATCAGTTTCAATCAGACGCGCTTAGTATGGACATGATTTTTTTATAATTTTTTTTTTAGTTGAAGAGAGAGAAGTGAATTTGTATGTACTGTATATTTTACAAAAACAATATGTTGGCTTATATATTATGTATTATTTTTGTTATGTTATATTATTTTTTCATTCAAATTAATTTTACACTAAATTAAATAAAGGATACATAAAATTAAGGCCGGTCGTGGCGCACAGCTACAGGTACAAAGTTGTGACTGTAAAATCGACTTCTTGTGGGTTCGATCCCCACCCGAGCAAGCGAAATATTTTAAAATTAAATTAATTAATAATTCGGCGGAAAGTGGGGAACGGAGTGTCTTAACACTAGGTTCCCTCTGCCTAATGATATGAAAAAGTATGTTCCTATTAACTTTTTCATGAGTGTAAATTTATAATTATAGCGCAATAGCAGGCACTCTCCAATTTTGTTATATGTATCTTATTCAAAATTATTTTTAAATTTTGGACTAACTAATAAATATAAAGTCAGAACGGTGGAATGGCAGACTTATAAAGTTAAAAATTTGGGCTCGAATGGCGGAACTTAACTCTGCGCTTTGTTTTGTCACCAGTACTAATCCTGTAAATCATTATTTCTATTCAATAAATAATATAATTTCAAAAAATAAATAATATAAGTCATAGAAAGTTTATTTTATTCTCTCTACGACGGCCAATTTAAAGTAATACCAACAAATTAAAGACATGTCCATACAACTCTATCAACTATGTGGAGGCTGCATATAAGCCTATGTCCGACAATACCGCCGTTCAGTATCGTTACGCGTTACCTCTGACCCACATATTCGTAAAAAAATTACACATTTTTTAATAAAAATGACATTTGCTGCATTTAATATTACTATAGTAAATAGATAAAAAAATAATTAAAAATATATATAAAAACTAATTTATTAATATTTAAATTTTAACTTAAATTATATTTGTTCTGTGGACTTTTCGCGGATGATGTCAGTGCTGTGCAAAAATGAGGTTGTGTTTTGTGTTTTTGTTGTCTGTGAACATTGTTGTTGGTTCGAGAGTGATACTGGTGGAAAATGCGCCAAGTTCGTATATTTTTAATACGCTTTTGTTAGTATGTATATACGTATATCCGTATGTATCTCTGTAACGAAAATTTTGAATGTGATTTTGACCGACTTTAAAACGTTGTTTGTGATTTTTTTCCTACCAAGGATAACTTTATTTTAGGATTTACTTATCAAGGATCGATGACTATGCAATATAAATATGAAAAGTTCGTCCCGATATCCTTAGTAGGACCTTTAGAACTAGCGATTTATTTAAGCTCCTGCTTTCTCCTAGGATGAAATAAAGAATTTTAGATTCCTTCTCCGAAAATTTCACTTTATGCAAAGTCTGTCGGTAGCTTATATATGCAAAGCCTGTTGGTAGCAAGAGCCCAAATGTTTTAGCATGTTTTTATTTTTCCTATGTATTATTTATTTTATTTAATATAGTCACTTTTAATTTTAGAATATTATTGAATACAAAATATCGTTGGATTCATACTTATGATTTTATTACAATTTATTTAAAACTTATTTTACATTTGAAATGTTAAAATCCTATGCCACGACCAGCATGCTAAATTAACAAATTAAAGGCATATTGGGTAGGCAGAGGAAACATAGTACTAAAACACTCCGTTCCTCACTTTCCGCCGTATTTTTCGAGGCGTTGCGTGTTGAGTGGTAGCACTTAACGCCGGGGCTTTGCTTAGGTTTCAATGCGAGGAAATTAATATATTAATAAATAATAAAATCTCTTGAGTATGTATCGAACCCACAGCCACAATCGACGCATTACAGTCACACCCTTATGCCTCTGCACCACGATGGTCTCAAAATAATAATCTATGCATAAAATAAGTTGTAACTCATCGCTGTCCATATATGGAAGATATATAAGGAAATGTTTTATAAGGGGACATTTATCTGTCTAAACCCAAATTTACCACCAACCCAAATTTTTGTGTGGTTGTCAGCTTGTATTATAATTTCTAATTTTGTCTCATTTATTATTATTTTATTTTTCTTAAATCGCAGCATCGTAGAGCCCCTCACGACATAGTAAGACTATGCCTCTCTATAAAGTATAAATAAACGGGTTAATTGTGAGTTTCATTGCGCTTTATAATAATTATTTTCACTTCGTTTTTTTGAGTTCGGGTACTCAACACGCAATGCCTACAGAATTCGAAAAATGGGAAATGGAGTGTCTTAACACTAGGTTCCCTCTGCCTACCCTGCTGTGTGTGGGATACTGCCTGACGCTAAAAAAATCCTGCGATTCCATATCTGTAAATCAAATTTTGGTAGTAGTTTTTAAATATTAGGATTTTTTATAGAGTTGGATTTGGGGTTTCTCTTACTACAATGCGATCGGCAAAGGCTTATTTATAAGCCGCTCTCAAATCTGAGATCGATAAATTAATACCTATGAATGACAACGCCATTTCAAAATCGCTATCCTAGACTTGAGAGTGATTTATAAATATGGGCCTTAAAGACTAAATATGGAAGAAGAAGTGATTTGTCACTCAATTCCATAGAAAAATAGTTTCTCACAATAATTATAAAAACACAAAGCCCATAATCACTCAGAGTCAGTAGGTCATAGTATTAATGTTATCTCCTCATTCGATCTCTACGTTTTTTATATGTAAAAATCAAGGTTGTTTTTTGTCCATCCGTACGTTGAATCATCGGCTATTTAGTGTTAGACGTGATTTCATTATAGGTGTTTGTATGTTCCCAGGATACTACATATACTTTTATTATACAAGAGAAATATTTTTTACATTTTAGATATAAATTCTTATAAAAATACATTTAAAAATATAATTAAAACACTTTTCAAACGGTGGGACAAGGGTCCAAGCCATCGATGGGCCCTAGAAAGGAACCTCCTTACAATACGCGCCGTCTCAACTAAAGCTGCCTTCTGCATCCGGTTTATGATCCAGCACCTAAGGGATAACCCCTTAAGATGTTGGTCGATGATTTTCATTAAGTAAAACCACTATTGGCACAATTATAATCGCATTAACATCCCACATGGCAGGAATCTCATGGGATTAGTCCAAATATTTAGATATATTTTTCTTTTTCGAGATCATTTGGGATAATACTATCAACAATCATTGCGCGACGCACCACTCGGTCTACTAGTACCATATCATTTCTATTGGCAACAATATACCTGTTAGTAATAATGTATCGATTCCAGTAGAACAAAGCAGCTTCACGCCTTATCCCGCACACAGCAGGGTACACTCTGTTCCCCACTTTCTGCCAAATTTTGAAGGCATTGAGTGTTGAGTGGCAGCACTTAACGCCGCGATAATGCCTCGACACCAGAGCGAAGAAATGGAAATATAAATTTAAATAAATATTTCATCTCCTCGAATGGGGATTGAACCTTTTTATGGTTCTGACGATTAAATTTTTTTATGATTCTGAGGATGAAGATTCATCGGTAGAATCATCTTCGTCCCCTGACTCGATTTCATAATTTGAGAGGAATATAGGCAATTCGTAGCTGCTTTAAACTTAATCGATCAATTTTTATTACTTCGATTTGTAGAATTCGCCAGATTATATATTTTTCGTAATCTTTGAATTCTTCCCTTCATAATAAAAGAAAAATTAGACACGCTCGAGAATGTCTAGATAACGTTTTTTTTACAACTTTGTAGCCCTCCCCCTTCTTTACGTCACTCTCAAATTGTCAGATTAGTGAATTAGAATATACACGATTTAGCATGTAACTAACTTACTTTACCTTAACCTCCCGCGCTAGAAAAAAATAGGCAGTGACTAAGTAATATTTATAAAAAGGAGAAGAATTAACTTTAAAAATATCTTATTACTGTCAAAGTTAGTATTTTTATCAAATACTCGTTGTATAACTTTTGTTAAAAAAATAACCTTAATAATTAAAAATAGTGTATTTTTTTGGCAAAAAAGGCACTAAAGAAATATAAAAAAAAATGTTTATTTGAACATCGGGAATCTTAGAAATTGAAATCTATTGTCGTTGTTTGTACCTATGTGTAACTAGAACTTAGGGACTTAAATTGCTAAATATTATTTCGTGTGGTATTTAGGATACGTAGTCAGTCGTTACCTAACATTCATCATTATCATCAAGAGGCTGTCATCAAGTAGCAGTATAGCATCAGACTGTAAACGCGATGTTTGAGGTTTAATACCCACTTCCCACATTCGGCAATGAACTAGATTTTAATTTTTTTCTTCTGCATGTTGACTGCCACCGAAGTTTGGGCTTCTCTGAAAAATACAATGTCAAACATTATTGGAAAATCAAATGTCAAACATCGACATAGAAACAAAATTATTGAAAAGTTATAATTATAAGCATATATTTTTTATACTCTATTAAGAAAAATTTACATACTTAAATTTGTTTCAGCCTGTTTCAAGCGAGTGCTCGCCGGTAAAAGGGCACTTCGTAGCCATGTACGAAGAGTCGTGGACTGCGAGCGTCTCGACGACTGTATGCGAGAGTGCGCTACGGAGAGAAGATTTCACTGTGAAAGCTTTAATTATAGGTATGTGATATTTATATTTTTCTCAGTTACACGCTTTGTCCTGCATTTAGCAAAGTAGGCAGAGGGAACCTAGTGCTTAGACACTCTGTTTCCCACTTACTACCTTTTCTTTCTCATCTAATTTCCGAGGTATTGCGTATTAAATGGCGACATTTTTCTCTGGTGATACTAGAGAGAAGAAATGAAAATATTAATAAATAATAATTAATTTCCCCAAGTGGGAACCGAACCCACAACTATCGCGTCACTGTCACACGTTTCTGCCATTACACAATGACAGCTTCGTTATTTGTATATACTTTTAGGTTATATAAATTATGAAATAAAATTAATTAAGAGTTGGTTGTATGATGACATATAACATATTTTAAGTATCCAAAGTAACTCTAAAGGCAGGTGACAATGGGCGCTAGCCTGTGTCCATCCCAGAGTAAGCCACGTTTAACGAACATATCCATTCAAAGCTAGTCCAGCGCCCTCCCCCCCCAGAAAATTCTCTGGTACCCTCATTCCAGAGCTAAGCCTTTTAAAACCTGGCAGCATCATCAGCATTACTTGTAAAATAATATCAATTAAAAAAATTAAAATGATTATTATTTTTTTAAAATAATATCACATTTAAATAAAAAGGTATGTCGAATGAACTATGAACTAAATCAACTAATAACTATAGCTTTCTCTCACGACATGTTCGCAGTATTGTTACATATAGTTCCTGATTCAATATAGTGGGCAATATAGTTGCATTTATTACTTTTAAATTATGAAACACGCTTATAAATACGGAGTCGGAATAAGTTAATCCGAAAATTACCATAAAATTGGAAAATTTTAGTCTTCTTTATTTTCTTATTTGAACTAGTCATCGTTCAAATAAGGAAAATTTAATTTTCCGTGGATATAAAATGGTTAACTCTCTTTTTCCCGTTCCTATAGGAATTTAGAGAATTCCTCTTTCAGCGCTCTACTAAACTCCTTAACCTTACGTACCTAATGTATATGCCAAATTTCTTCTTTCTGTCAGACAACAGAGAGCCGAAGTTATTGTATAGTTTCGATAGATTTTTTTAGCTACACTTTATGTTCTAAATATAACATTGAATGTAGAGGTATCCTTGTGCAACTTCATTCCTCACGCACCGTCGAAATTTTGAGACAGTGCGTATTGAGGGGCGAGTCTTAACGCCGTGCTTTATTGTATCACCCGAGCCATGAAAAAAGCCATTCCTCCGAATAGGAATCGAACCTACAACCTGCCTCTGCGCCACGACGGCCCATTATGTTACTATAAAACTATATAACTAATTATTATAATGCGTGTGATTGAGCTCCGCCGATAATATGTAGCGAGGAAGTGGAAAATAATACCTTAACCATAGGCCCCCTCTGCCTAGCCTACTATATGCGGGATACAGCGTGAAGCTTTAAAAAATATAGTAATAACATATTAATATAAAAAAAATATATAAAAATCATAAACCCCTCAAAACAACCTCGGCCGAATCAGCTCTAACCATCTGCATTGTGTGTTCACCTTGCGGCCTGACAGGGACGGATTGACGGAAACTATGATAACATGAGAATTTTATTATTTTTAATTACATATTGTGAAGATATTGAGATAATAACGCGTTTGTGAGATCCTGTCAATTTTACATGTTGAATGTTGTAAATATTTCGCTATAAGCTTCAGAAGGAATGTTCTCTCGTTTTCAATTAGGTTTTTTTTAGCTTCAAGTCGTAGTAGATAAGGCAGAGGAAATCTGGGAACCTAGTGTTAAGACACTCCGGTCCCATTAAATTATCATGAATTCTGAGAGCCTAGTATTAAGACTCCCTACTCCCATAAAATACCTTTTACTTCTGGAGGCCTTGCGTGTGTGCTGGAATTCAACGCCGCGCTTTGCCTTGATTTCAGACTGTATAAATAAAGATATTAATTATTGCATTCACCTGAGTGGGAAGAGAACTCAACTTTTCGCGTTGTAACATGTAGTAAATAGGCTTTTTCGATTGGTATAATCATTCATTGCCCTCATTTATTAAAATATACATACATAAAAAACAAAATAAATCAGCTTCTCGCACGCAGCAGGGTAGGCAGAGGGAACCTAGTGTTAAGACACTCCGTTCCCCATTTTCTGTTGAATCCTGGAGGCATCGCGTGTTGAGTGGCAGAACACAACGCCGCGCTTTTGCCTCGACACCAGAGCGAAGAAATGGAAATATAAATTTAAATAGATATTTCATCTCCTTGATTGGGGATCGAACCCACAACCAGTTGGTTTTACAATCCTACAAACATATAATTATTTATATTTAGATTATATAATATAAATATAAATGTTTCATATGATAGAATATAAATGTTTCAATAGTCTAACATATTAAGAATTTCTTGCCAAAATTCTATAGTATTAGCAGTATTATTGTTAGTACTAGCAGTAAAGAATTCATAATCCGACCCTGACCAATAATACAAACAATAATTTGCATAAAGATTTATCTCTAGTGCAACGTAATAGTGACCTAAATGAATACCATCGTAATTGAAGCACTCTCAAGGCTCTTACGAATGGCTATTTCACATAACAAGTAGCTACTATATGTTTTGGTTAATAAATTATGCTAAATAGTAACTAAAACTATAAAAATATTGCAAAAATTCTTTAAAATAAAATAAAATAAATCAGCTTCACGCTGTATCCCGCACACAGCAGGGCAGGCAGAGGTAACCTAGTGTTAAGACACTCCGTTCCCCACTTTCTGCCGAGTTCTGGAGGCATTGCGTGGCAGAACTCAACGCTGCGCTTAACCTCGACACCAGAGCGAATAAATGGAAATATAAATTTAAGTAAATATTTCATCTCCTCGAGTGGGAATAGAACCCACAACCAGTCGGTTTTACAATCACACCTCGTGCCGCTGCGCCACGACTGGTCTCTTTAAAAATATTTGAAAATATTGAGTATTAATTTATAGCTGCAATTACTTCATTTTGTTTAATCTTATTTATGCTTAGCTGAGAGTTCGTTTGTTTGAAGGAACTCGGGAATTACTACTTCTAATAGATAATCTAAAATAATCTAAAATTTTACCTTGGGTTATCCATAGGACTAAATACGACCTTTAATCGTGCTGATGTACTGCATAGTATCTACAGCCCGAATTCTCCTCTTCAACCAAAATCCTCGGGCTCTTAGACGTGTCATGTGTCATATTCAACTTTTAGCTGACCATGTGGGCAACGCTGCGTCTAAAGCTAGTTTCTTATACGTATATCCAAAGAGATAGAAGATACCTCAAATGTCAGTCTGTTCAGAGACGTTAGTACTGCATTGCGGAAATAAACTTTTATATACAAATATATTCTCTACAGTAATTTCTTATCAGAATCAGTCCACAATATTTTCAAAATCAGTGCACATCTCTCTTGTGATTGAAAACGCAGAAGGTCAAATTAATTCGATCCCCACTCGAGGCAATGGAATATTTAATAGTTTTATTTCCTTTCTCTGTTAAAGTGACAAAGCGCGGCGTTGAAATCCAAAATAATAATAAAATATATTTCGTATTCCCAACAATAAAGTGTTATTCACAAAAATACGAATCCCGCTACGATCAAACATTTTATACGTTACCTGAAAAAGTAAAATATAATTAGCCCAGAAAAAATATATTTTTTTTAAATTCAAATAATTAATATTTAAATTAATCTTTTGTTAATAGATTGGACCCAACATTCAGAGGCAAAGGTCTATGCGAATTAATGACGAAACCAATCGAAGCGTTCGATATACACCAGGACTTCGTAGAAGACAAAGACTTCGATTTCTATGAACTCGACCGAAATAGCTTAGAGCCATACTGCCCTGAAACTTTAAGAGGACCAGGTCTCCTTCATTCCGGTTACCTATCCTCGAAGTCCAAGGACCAAAATCAGGACCAAAATCGTTGGAAAGACAGAATAGACTATGAAACCGGTTATAAGAGCTTTAATAGATTCTATGACGAGAGAAGAACCCAAACATACAATCGACGTTATGAAGATCAGTTATATATTCCTTATCAAATAGGTAAGTATTGTGCTAAATCATAGTTTTTTTTAAACATATTTATATAATTTTCATATTTTTTTTATAATTTTTTTAACGCAATTTGAACCTGCTGCTCTCGGTATCCTTTTAAGCGACGATTGTGACGTGTCTTAGTGATCTGGGCGCTTGGACGGTAAACAAGAGGCGCGGGTTCAAATCTCTCTACGTTACATTTTTTATACATTTTCTAAAAAGTATAATGCATAGTTATTAAGACATGAAAAAACATTTTTTTTAATAAATAGTAAGGAGTTCGATTCTCACCTGTGAAAAATTAAAAATTTTTATTGATAGTTCTTGAGTTATATTTAATTGTGATTGCATTTCTCTCGTATATGAGACTGTAAGGCTTAAGGTAAAATAAACGTGATATAAATAAAATAAACTGTTTATAAGTCAATAAATGTTGTTTCTTTTAATAACCTTTATTAAAAAAACTTTTTTATTTAATGGAATTTAGTATTTTTTTTATATTTCAAATATATATATAATATACACACTTATAATAAAATTACAAACTTTTAATAAAATTGTAACGGACAGACACCGGTCTATATATGGAAGATATGTTTACAAGAAAAGAGAAGAGAATAAAAGATAACGTCATTTAATAACCATCATAAAACCAAAAAAAAAAATTTTTAGGTCTGTTTTTCTGGGCATTTGTTCACGCTTGTCTTAGAAACGACTGAAATGAATAAATTTCAGTTTTCACTTATATTTTGGCAGCTGCCCTTAACATTTAGTATTTGTTTTGTTTCAATTGCCGCATAAATAAATAAGTTAAGAAATGGTATTTCAAAGTGTATAGTTCTAGAAAAATTACTATAAATAATTGTTTTATTAAATTGGCTGCAACTTTACCTTTCAATATAGAAAAGGTTTTTTTTTAAATGATATTACTATTAAAAATGAAAATAATGCTGATTAATCAATTAATCATTATATAATTCAACTAGTATTTTAATAATTTTACTACTTAAGGGACCAATATAATATGTACATATGCTTATGAGAACGCCTGATAAAAAATATTAGCAATTACATACATCAATAATTTAGTATTTATTTTCAAAATCTAATTCCAATATATGGAAGTCAAAATAAATTTTAAAATAAAATTTTGATAAGCACAAATTGTAAAAACAATAAGAGGCTTACATTTAAATTATTAACGGTTACTTTTAATCTTAAAGATTTCAAATTTTAAAAAATTTTTATAACATAAAATAATTATAGAATGAAATGTCTGAATAAATGAAACTGAAAAAAATATGTTTTTAATATTGTAAAACTATATTGCCGACATACCACCTATATATAACTAAAATAAAGTGCAAGTAAAATTTACATAGATATTTAATTTTGTTACCAATATTTTAATAAATAAAATTATTTAAACTGTAATGTTAAACTAAAATAAAATATCATTTAAAAATAATTCTATATATGAATAAGGTTTCTGCATAAATACGAAAATTGCACTTTAAAAAAGCAAAAAAATATATTTACCATGTTATTAAGTACAGCAAACTTCTATAAACTTAAAAGCATTTTATCACGATCAAATATTTATAAATTACTAGTTCACCTAACATATTAAATAAATAACAAAAATAGACTACCGATAAATTAATAACATATTAATTATAACTGCAACTATATGTTTGTATCTCCTTAGAAGAAATCTAGTGTCAAGAACACTCCATCTCTCTATTTAGCACAGTTGTTGTGTGAACACAAAGCGAATTAAGTGGCGGGAATCAACGTCACGTTTTATGTTGTTGTTTGTGTTTGCTTGTTATCAGAGCGAGGAAAATAAGTAAGGGAGAATCGAATTCAAAACTGTCACGCTATAGCCCGCTGTGCCGCTGTGCCACGCTGGCTACTTATAAATATATGCACGGCGACACATATATACGACTTTTTAAATAAAATGTAACTAGTAAAATTATTCAAGCCTTTTTTGCAGGTATCAAAACAAATGATGATCGTGAAAAATGGGGTCAATATGGCGGCAACTATGGTGGAGTCGATGGATACTATAAGAACAGGAATGATTATCAGAATTCTGTTAAGCATTGGAAAATATCTGATCAGGAGCAATACAATCATGGAGTAAAAAATTACCACGAGGACAAGGACTTTGACTATCAAAGTCTGAAGAGTCATAGTGGGTATGAAAATTATGGGTATGCATACGGGTCCTGGAAGAAAGGGCAGTGGAATAGCTCGGGCAGTTTCTGGAAGGATTTCGATGGTGATGATTATCATGATAAGAAGCATGGTGTCTATGAATTTGAGAGTAGGAGCGATGATACTGGTAAAGGTAATCGAAAATTCTTAATTAAGTGTAAAATATATATTCTAATTTTACGCAAAACCAAGAAAATAATAAAAAAGTTATAATGTCCCATGGTTTAATGATTTAGAAATAATGCCGGATTATATTTTGAACTTTTAATAGATTGAAGTCAAACACGAAGATTTTAACTTAATTTTAAACAGTATCTAAAATTTAATCTCTAAGGCTTATTTGACTTTATTCAAATATCAAAAAATCAAAATTGTCCACCTAATTTTGCTGTTTCTCTTAAATAAGCAACAACCAAAAGATATCCTTAGAGTACTTTATATTTTACATCTTTTCCCAAAAAAAAAAACAATATCAAATAATAATAACTTTTTCAGATTGTTCATCCCGCCGTAGCCCCGGAATGTCGTTAGGTTCAGGCTCCATCAGACGGTCGGTGCTCGCGCGCAACGTCGTCGAGTGTGAGGCGGCATGTTTCAATGAAAAGGAGTTTAAATGCGTATCTTACAGTTACAGGTAATATAATAAGTTGAAATGATGTAGAAAAAATGTATAGCGATCAAGATTCTTCTTACAAATTTTATCTTCAGTTCAGTTCAGTCCTTTAATTATGGTGTTTCCAACGTGTCCACGCGGTATCTTTTATTATATTTTAAAAAATGTAATCTTCACAATATGACTCGGCTCAACCACATACTTTAAAACTCAAATAATTGCTTTTTTGTGGAATGTCACGGTGAAATTTTTATGCAGCGTCACGCTGTGCCACATATAGCAGGGAGGAAATCTGAGAACCTAGTGTTAAGGGCACTTCGTTCCTATTAAGATACTTCCGTTCCCTATTGTCCGACCAATTTTGTTGATATCGCGTGTTGATTGATGAACCTCAACGCCATGCTTTGTCTTGTATCAGAGCTCTCAATAAAAATAATTCATTCACCCGAGTGGGAATCGACCCTACAACCGTCACGTGTAAATATGTCACAAGCTATACCACTGCACCACGACGGCATATTTAAAATTTAATTACTTTTTATTATCATTTCACAGATATTCAAGTCATCCAGGATCAGATAATTGTTTTTTAAGTGAACGTCCATATCGTGGTCTACAAATGTCGGCGGATAGTGAGTCTGACGTCTATGCGATGCCATTGCATAAGGACTGCCTTACTATTAGCACTAAACCTTGGGTGGAAAGTGGTAAGTATAATATCAATTTTGGAGTTTCTATTAATCCTATAAATTTATATTTCCATTTCTTCGCTCTGGTGTCGAGGTTAAACGCGGCGTTGAATTCTGCCAGTCAACACGCAATGCTTCCAAAAATTCGGCAGAAAGTGGGGAACGGAATGTCTTAACACTAGGTTCCCGCTGCCTACCCTGCTATGTGCGGCATACAGCGTGAAGCTGATTTTTATTTATATTAATTTAGGGGCATTGTGTGTTGAGTGGCGGAACTCAACGCCGCACTATATGTAAATGAATATTTCATTTCCTTGAGTAAGGATCGAACCCACAACCAGACGATTTTACAGTCACACTTTGTGCCCCTGCGCCACGACTGGCCTCACGCAATGCCTCCAGAACTCGGCGGAAAGTGGGGAACGAAGTGTCTTAACACTAGGTTCCTTCTGCCTACCCTACTGGTATATAGCCTGCGGGATATAGCGTGAATAGATATCGAAACTACCTATTCTAAACGGGACCTTCAAAATAAACATTCCTACAAATTGGAATTAAATTTACACCCATCAGAAATAAGATAAAAAAAAATCAAAACGAAAAATATCGATACTAAACCTAAATAGGACTGCATCGAGTTTATCAAGATAGACGGAAATCAACAGGTTTAAACAAGAACAAGTTTAAAAAAGTTTCTTTCAAAATATGTAAAACTCACGAAAACCATAATTTTCTTAATATGTAAAATGTGTTTTATATTTACTACTAGAGGACGCGCGGCTTCGCCCGCTTATTAGGAGTAAATTCTAAAAAAACCACGAAACACGTGTTCAATAAAATATTTTTAACAGTCTGAATTTAAATTTCTATAAAAATCGGTGGCTATTTAAAGATTTTTCCATATAAACTTTCAACCCCTTATTTGAACCCTTAGGGGGTGAATTCTTAAAAACCATGAAACACGTGTTCAATGAAATATTTTTAAGAGTCTGAATTTGAAATTTTATAAATATCGGTACAGATAAAAAAAAAATCAATACAAACTTTCAAGCCCTATTTCATCCCTTTAGGGTTAAAATTTTTAAAATTCCCTTCTTAGTGGATGTCCAGAATATGAAAATAAACATCTGCCCAAATTTCACGTTTCTACCATCAGCGGTTACGGCTCTGCGTGCGTCTTACCTCAGTCAGTCAGCACAAGTCCTTTTTTATATATAGAAGATGATGATTTTCGTATTTTCAGAATGTTTCTGGCACGTCCGTTCTGGAGCGGCGGTGCAAGGCGCGAGTGTGCGCGCCGCACTCACAGTGACCGGTCTCGGTGCCTGTGAAGCGGAATGCTTGAGAGCTAATGGATTCTTCTGTAGAGGATTCAGCTTTAGGTGAATATTTTTTTTCAGCTTCACGCAGTATCCCGCATTTCTCCAGAAGGAGCATAGCATTAAGTTACTCCGCTTCTCACTTTATACCGAATTATGGAGACGTGTTGAGTGTGTGAATGTAAATATATGATATTTCATTTCCTTGAGTGGGAATCGAAGCCACAACCTGTTACGTTTACAGTGGCACACTTGTGTCGCCACCGCTGGCTTTCGCCAGGTATATCTGTGTGTGGGATACAACGTGATGATAAAAAAAAATTAAAGTAACAGAAGAAAACTAAGCAAATATTCTTACAAGCTTAAAACTTCTAAACAAGAAATATGACTAAGAAGAATAACGAATAAAAATACCCTTGTAAATGTAAGATGGCCATTACAGCAAAATGGTGGACATTCATTTTTTTCGGATCCAAACAAGTTTATCAAATAAATTTTCTTATTATAGAAACAAATAAGAAAAGTTTTTAACTAAAAAACAACACAAGTTAACTATTTTATAAATATTTTCTACTTAAATAGATTCGACGCACCAACGATAGGTGATGATTTAGAGAACTGCCTCTTGACGTCTTCTCCGCCGACCTCCTTGGAGCTGCGCCGCGGGCTGCGGGCGGGACAGCACGAGCTGTACGCCAGAGGGAACTACGGCCGCGGCTGTGAACCTGCACTGTACGACGACGTCAATAGGGAGCCTCGTAAGTATCTGAAGAATACCTTTTTTGGATTGTTAGGCTGATTAGAGGTATTTTCAAAATAACCTGTATAAAAAGAAAGAATATTTAAATGATTTTAATACCTATGATAATACTTGCTCTGGTAAGGCAAAGTTGCACGTTACAAATCAAAACAATGGTTTCTAAAAATTTGATTTAAAGTAACAACATTAAAATTCTGGAGGTATTGCGTGTTATGTGTCGGAACTCAACGCCGCGCTTTGCCTTGGCACCAGAGTGCAGAAATGAAAAAATGTATAATTCATTTTTTCAAATGGGAATCGAAATCACAAACTGTCGCGTTTGCAGCCACACGCTTGTGCCCTGCGCCAAGACTGGCCTTAAGGAATCAGAAATATGAATGTCGCAAATGTTAAAACATTGAATTATTCGAGCCATATATTAGGTAGGTACCTGCCTTTTGCTTAAAAACGTAAATATTTACAAAATGCGGCGTTGAGTTCCGTTAAAACGAGTTTATTTATACTCTTTTCTCTTTGCGTACCCTGCTATATGTGGAATAAATATACTGTAGTGTGATGCTGTCAAAAACATATTAAGTTAACGGAAAATAGTTATTAAGACAGATAAATGATTGCTTTCTCTAAATGCATTTAACATGCAAATCACCAAGTTAAATAATTATAATTTTTTTAACATATTCTTAAAATAGTTATTAAATAAAATTTTATTAATATTTTAACAAAATATTTGTATTTCCAGAATGTTATCTACAGTATGAAAGTTCAGCGAAACTTTCCCCTTCGTCCATACGAGGTCAGGCGCGCGCCCGCGACGAGCGCGCGTGCGGCAACGCCTGCACTGATGCACCTTTCAGATGCCTGAGTTTTTCATTCAGGTGAGAAATAATCATTGAAATTATCTATGTAAGCGATTGTCTTGTTTTTGTTTGATTAATTAATTTGTGAAAAGTTATATACTAAAAAATGTGTTTGGTTGAATGCCCTAATCTCAATAACTACTGGCTCGAATTGAAAAATTCTTTTTGTGTTATATCATGAATGGTCAAGTGGACCATTCATGATATAACACAACGAGAGTTTTATGGTCACATACCATATTATTTCTAAATAACCGCCTGTATTTGCGGTTAGTGTTACTTTGAGCACTTGGAATGTGTCCTGTATCGTATGCAACTTTGCGTTACTTTTGTTTCGTCGTCAAATTAAACTAGATTACATTTGACGACGGCGGTGATGGTAAAAACTAGTTAGTTAAAAAAAATATAATTGAAGTCTTCATTAGTGCTGTCCTTACTTTACCTTTTAAGAAAGCTAGTTTCTAATTATAGTTAAATAAATATTTATTAGTTATTATTCTTATACACAGGACTGTATTATGAGTAAAAAATACAAGTTGCAAGAAAATTAGAATAAAAGAAGACTTATACCATTTCTAAATAAAATCATCAAAATCGGTTCACCCAGTCAAAAGTTACTGAGCTAACAAACATAAAACAATACAGTCAAATTGATAATCTCCTTTTCTTACAGAAGGTTAAAAAACAACCACACATGTTTTTTTTTTCAAATTCACAGGTTAGGTAGGCACAGGAAACATAGTGTTCAGGCACTCAGTTGCACACTTGGCACCGAATTGTCAAAATTTGCAAATTGAGTATTGCGTAACTCAACGACGCCCTTTGTTTATTAAAACGTGGAAATAAACTTAAGCATCCATTTTTAAATTAACCAAAGACACAAGCATATTATAGTAGAACTGAATACTTTTAGTATTAACTAAGATTTTTTTTCTAGCAATAATGCAGCACCTGATAAAGAAAATTGTTTATTGTCCGAAATACGTCTCTTCGACTTACAAAGAGGAGTCGACTATGAACATTCTGATGACGACTTATTGTTCGCGTTTGATCTATTCAATGGCCAATGTTGGAGAAAAGTGCATGGAAAACAGGAATATGAGTATGTATAACATTTATACTAATATAATAAAATGGAAAAGTTTGTTTGTTTAAACGCTAAGATCTCTGGATCTACTGGTCCGATTTAGTTTTTTATTTGTTTTATATGAAAGATGCATTCTTCAGGAGTGCTATAGGCTATATAGCATTACGGTGGAAGTCTTAGTTAACCTTAATTAACGAAATAACAATTATACGGAACGCCATCGAATTGCTTTAAGCGCGTGTGCTGCAAAAATTGTTAATTATATGCCAGTACATTGTATTACAAAAATCTGCAATTTTATTAATTTAAAAAAAATAAGTGATAATAAGACATTTTGTGACAAAAAATAATTGAAAATTGTAAGCTCATACTTCATCGATTTTATTTGATATATGTTTTGAAACTTACGAGAGAAAATTACTTCATCGTCAGGGAAATTTAATGAAGATAATAGTCGGCTTTTATAGCATGTAATTTGGACGTATATTTTTCGAGAAAATATAAAATAAAAATAATTCAAGCATAGCATCGAGTACCGCGGGGGGCGCCCTTGCCGCCGATGATATAAAGCATGTAGCGCTTGCACTATCTGATAATAATATGAAAACAAGTTGTTCGTAATTGAATGTATCCATCTATTCGCAAATGCAGTACAATAAAAGTATTATAGGTGGTATGCGAACGAAGCTAGTTAGCTAGTTAGCCGCTAGTTAGTTGTTTATAATACTGAGTTAAACTATTCAAAACTATTTTTTTGGTTGGCGGAACTCAACACTGCTTTTTGTTTTTGACAAATTTATGTATCCTCAATTGCGGCACAGTGGCTTATACGTTTTATTATGTATATTTTAGAAATATAGCATATTTCTTTTTCAGTGTACCCACACTAGAACTACCACGTCCACTGTCAGCTCCAAGTGTAGAAGAATATCCTGGACCAGTTTCTGGACCCGATCTACACCCACCACCAGGTAATAAATTGATTATAGTTATAAAATTATTTGTGATTCATATTTTTTTCCATTTTTTTATAATAGGTAAATAATAATAAAAATATTTTTTTTAAGAAAAATCAAAAAAGGATATTCTTTACTCTTTTGTAACTTTATTTCGCAGAAACTTTCGTATCAGGACCAGGTCCAAGTGGGCCAAATTTCCCGGGACCACCACCAATTAAACCATATATACAAGAAACAGGGCCAGGCTTTAGACCTAATTACGAACCTAGTGGTCCAATCAAACCTCATTATTTACCAGAAAGTGGCCCAGAAATAACAGGTCCAAGTGGACCTAGTGGACCAAACTATCCAGATTTTAAGCCACACTCTAAACCAGATTATGTTGAACAAGGCTACAAGCCGAATTATCTTCGCCCCTATAAACCATCTCATGATTATCAAGATTTTCCACCTGCAGATGTAAGGCCGGGTTATGCTGACGATTTTGGTCCAGGTTTAAAACCAGGTTATAAGCCAGACGGTCCCAGACCACCGTTCCGACCAAATGATTATGGACCACCTTATAGACCAGACCATTACCGACCCGATTACAAGCCAGATGTAAGACCTAGACCTTATTTACCTGGTCCTAGTAGTGTAGATGTGCCAATTGGAGTAAGTGGATCAAGTGGAATAAGTAGTTCGATTGGAATAACTAGCTCAGGTGGAATAACTAGTTCAGGTGGAATAAGTAGCTCAAGTGGAATAAGTAGCTCGAGTGGATTAAGTAGCTCGGGTGGCTTCATTGGTTCAAGTAGCTATAGTGGTCCGAGTGGTCCTAGTGGTCCAAGCAGTAGCGGTCCTGTAGGCCCAAGTTTGAGGCCTTCTTATGGCTCAGGACCTGGACCTAATATAGGTTTTAGACCGGATAGACCAAAAAGACCTGGAGATCGAGTGGATGAATCATGTAAATATGTTTTACCTTTAATAATTATTTTTTTGTTATTATCATAATTTATTTCTATAACTACTTTAATACATTTTACATTTTTGAAGTATCATTCCACACTTAGAAAAGAAAAATACTTTTTAGAAAACATTTTAATTTTTTTTAAAGTAGCGGTATTTAAGTCCGCGGCTCTTGGAAACTATACAAGCGCTTTGATTAACTAAGCCATATATATATTGGGCTACGTCGAAATCATCTCTGTAGCGAGATTTTTCTCGAGGAGAAAAAAAATCCGTTAGAATTATTTAATTAATTACTTAGAATTATCATTTGGCAAGAGAGAATGCTATTTATTAAACAATTTGACATTTTTGAAGTGTTATTCCATACTTAGGAATCAAAAACTCTTTTTAGAAAACATAAAACATTTGAACGAAGCGGGATTTCAACCCGCGCCTCTCAGCGTTTGGACGGTTGGAGCGCTTTGCTTGGAGCCATGGATGGATGTTTATATGTTTTCTAAAAAGTATTTTATTTTAATATATACTTATAAAAACTTTAATAGGTACATATAATATTAAGGAAAAAGGAACAACCTGTATAAAACGTTTATTCAAATAAGCTATAATATTTGTCATAGTACAGCCTAACGTTTTACATCTTCTAATTAAATAAAGATAATGCCTATATTTAATTAGAGTTTGCAAATAAGAACTACAAACATATTACGTTTAATTTCGCAGTAGCGTTGTCATGGCGTCACTACACAGTGTCAGGGTTCCCGTGTAGGAAAGGAAGCTCGTGTGAACAAAATGTCATCGCTGGGCATTGGGCATGCGAGCCGGAGGGCGGAGAGATAGGTGAGATTATATTTATAATTATTTCGCACTAATACGAAACATTGCATGCTGAGTGGCGTAAATTAACACCGCATCAGAGCGGGAAAATTAAAATAATTTAAGTATATTATTGTATATTTTTATTGTATTTCTGTGTCTTTTCTTGGGTGTACAATAAAGAGTTAATTATTATTATTATTAAAGTAAAATCGTTCCATTGATTGTGGATCGCCCATCCACGTCCATGGTGATTACAGTGTACTTTTGTGATATAAATATACATTTTCATTTGTCATCGTAGCTGTAATGAATATAAACAATTTATTTATTACTATCCTAATTTAAATGTACTTAATGAAATATACAAGTCTTCATGGTGCAGTGGTACAGCATTTGACCGTAAACAAAACGGTTGTGATTTCGATTGCCACATGAGGTAAAGAGCTATTTTTAACCGGCTTTCAAAAAAAAGGAGGTTCCCAATTCGTTCGGAATTTTTTTTTTATACTTCGCTCTGGTAATAAGTGTTTCAAAAATTGGTCGAAAAGTGGGACACGACTACACGTGAGATAGGAGTGAGGTACGAACCGAATGAATGAGTGGTGTATGCGAGATACAGGGTGAAGCGAAAACGATAATAAATAAATAAATAAAAATTACAGGTTCATGGGACTATTGCTGCGCTCCGACTCACAGATGCGGATATAGTGAAGGCTTCAAAAAGCCATGGTATGTTATTGTCTATAGGGGCCGTTCAAGTATTACGTAAGCAGTTTTTTTGCAATTATTGACCCCCCCCCTCCCCTATGTCATCAAAAATAAGCATTCCTCTTACCCCCTCCCCCAATGCTTACGTAAGCATTGACATATAATTTTTTTTAAGGTATTTTTTATTGATATTTTATTTGTATCTACATTTATAAAAGGACATGTTCCGACTGACTGAGGTAAAACGCACGCACATCCGTAACCCCTGATAGTAGAAACGTGAAATTTGGACAGATTTATAATTTCGAATTCTGGAAATCCACTAAGTAGG
>JAATLQ010035558.1:0-30074 GCA_013421005.1 Heliconius erato x Heliconius himera
AGTATTTTTGGGTAAGAGAATAGTAGGTAGTCTGTTGTTTATAATTTCTTTCGTTTAAGTTTTCTGTTGTTTGTGTCATTTGTTCAGGTGTGTGTTTTTTTAAACAATTGGAACATCCTTATTGGAGCTACGAAAATGTGGGTTGCATTAAGGTTTCAATAATTTTCACATTAGTAATCTTAAGTGCTTTGCAAACATTCAGTAGTTAAAGCGGGCGAAGCCGCGAGCGGGTCGCTAGTGTTTAATAAATTAATGAACCGTATATAATCTCAACCTACTATGTATTTATTCATGACATTGTATTTTCGTTTAGTTATCTGTAAACTATAGAGTAGTTATAAATATATAAAACAAAATATAGAAAATTTCAATGAAAACTGCAAAAAATGGGATCTGTAAGAATTAAAAAAAAGAAATAATAGTTCAAAAAACAAAAAATATATGTAGCTATATGTCTAAACACATACAGGAAACGTGACGTGAATAACGTGATAAAATTATCAAACGAAAGTTAAGTATCTTTTTTTTAATTATTACGGTACACAAATATCTTTTGACACAAATATCTATTGATTGGTTTTTGATTTTATCTACATACTCATTTCTATAGGTACCTACTTATATAAGTACTTCAGCTTCAACGCTGAAATAAATATCGTCGGTCGTGCAAGACCTAATTGCAAGTAGGGTAAAAATTTTTTACTCGAAAACTGATAAGTGCCTATTTCTCTATATATATTAATATATATAAAGTCGATAAATGTCGATAAAATAGACACTAAAACTTTTGAAATTTTTTAATGCCTCCAAGAACGAATGGAAAGTGTAGGTTCACTTTACTTATCCTGCTATATGCGAAAAAAAAAAACACTTTTAACGCAGTTTTTCTATTAATAATGTTATTTTTGCCGGCGCCGACGATATGATAATAACGTTCATAAATTTTTAAATTAAATAAGAAATAGAACAGATTCCCGCTTTATCACGCATGGCAGCTTTAAGACTCTTCGTTCTCCATTTTGTGACCGATTAAATAGGTAAAATATAGAAAAGCAGGCAAAATACGTCATCGTGATGATATTAGATATATTCTAAGGTATATTTTATAAGATACATTTTAACCTACATTACTATAAATTATAATACGTAAATAACAAAGTCATGACTTAAAAATACTACTTTATACATATAATTTCTTAACATTACGATTTTGCGTGTTTGTGATAAAACATTCAAATAACTAATAAGTACATCAGTTTTTCATTTTAACGCCATCGTTTTGCTCATATAGATTATGGAAAAAAAAATAATACATTTTAGCTTTTTTATATCAATTTTTTTTTCATGAATAGTACTTATATCTTAATATAACTATATAATTTTTTTTTATAACCTAACCTAATATTGCAATGACATAATTATACAACCAAAAACTATAATACAGAGAATAAAAAATATAATTCAAACGTCAAATCAAAACTTGTCGTATCTTATTCAAGAATCAAGAGGTTTTGAGCAAAGTGGGGTGAAAAGCATAAATTAAAGAGGCGTGCCCTAACCACGCCCCAAGGGGAGTTGACAAATGGGGTAGAATATTATCAATATCTACGCATTATATGGGTATACTTTAGTATGGAAGGTAAAATCTTTTTTAAATATTGTTTAATATTCTTGTTCTGAAATTATGATTCAGTTTTTAGCTTAGTGAAACTAAAATTCATGTAAAATTAGAATTATTAAGCAATTGCTATAAGTGCTGATTAACAGTTTATTTTTAAATGATTCAAAAGATTACAACTATTTAAAATTGAATAGAAAAATATTTTTAGCTATTTGTCGTTTTAAATTGTATTCAATATTTTGTTTTTTTTTTTATTTTTTAGATTTGTTAATATAGAAGGTTTTTTTATTTAATAATAACAATGTTTATATATAATATATGAACAAAGAATTATTTTATTATTATTATACGTATGTATACAGCAATAAAGTACTTATTTTATTCATATATAAATATAAAATAAAATATAGCAAGATACTTTATAAATTATCGTATATAAATTTAATTAAATTTAAGTATCAACCAGTAAAAAGTATAAATATTCAGATTGAAAACAATTATGTATAATAGGTATATAAAACGAAGACTTTTAGAACCCATATACTTACCACTTACCTATAGTTTAATAATATTCGTTTTCATAAGAGAAACCTAAACACCGTCGGCATTTCACTTAAGAACAAACAATATCTACGTAAAAGTACATACTTAATAAGGTAGCTCTATATGATATGATATTTTTCAAGAATATTTCAATTACTATATAACAAACCTAACATAATTTTTTTCAGTGAAATAACCAACAAAAAAATCGCGATTTTCCTTAAAACAAACTTTTAAAACACGCAAGCTTCACTAAAGAAGACCACCCAGGCCAAAAACTTCCAAAATAAAACAATCTAATATCAATAAAGATTAAAATATTCATTATTACATAAAAAAAATAACCATAAATAATAAGAAAAAGACATTAAATATGAATAAATAACGAAAATGACCGCATACGGTTATAACATCTTAAAGCTCCGTCCAAAACCTTTTCACGCGTTAAAAAGAAATAAATAATGTCATCAATTTCCGGTGGACATTTTTTATGAATAGAGAATGTTATTTTTAATATTATTATTTAAAATATATATTTTTTTAATCTGTTTTTTTTAATAGTTTTGATATGTGTGCCATGAAAATAGTAGGCCTAAATGATGGCTATGTTTTAATTGAATATTAGTTAAGTTAAAAAATTACAAAATAATAAGAATAATAATAAATAGTGCTTTAAATTTTTATTTCATTTAATATTGTAATATAAATCTACAATTAAAAACATTAAAAGCTTCGGTCACGATAAACCACATTTTTAAATTTATTATTGTCTCTCATTATGTAAAGTAATTTTTATAAATTAAATAGAACATATAATATATTTTGTGCTTTTTCTATGAGCTTATATCATTCATAGTAATAGTAAAATTCAGATTTACTTAAATTCTCTGAGATAAAAAATAATACTTATAATAAAAGAAAACAATACATTAAACTTTCCAAACGTAGTGGGTATGCATTAAAATAATTGAACTACAGCGCGATGTTAAAATAAAAGTATTCGTTTAAAAAAAGCTTTATTTTGAGTGTTCTAAAGTAGGTTATATATTGAGTTTCGTATCAATCTTATTAAGTAAATTATATGTTTTAAAAAGTAATTATCGAGTAAACTTACCTCAGCACTATAAAATCCAAACTATCAAACACTTAAACTGCACTTGACCAAAAATAACAATAAAAATATCTTTAATCACATACACGACCACGCCACGAGTGACGTTCCTATTAAATTATCTTATCGAAACCAAAAAAAACCACTTAATCGCCATTCAATTTCTTAATTTCACGTCCTTGAGTGTCTTATTTTTATAAATATAATTATATTAAATAAATTCGTTGTCTATTAGGCCGCTCGAAATTAAAGTAAATAAAATAAACACTAAAACACTGTCGTGCTTTTTTTTAATTGTCTATTGCGTTGTGTAGACACTTGCGCGCTCGCGGCTGCGGCCCGACTGCCGCGCGGCATAACCCCTCGCGTCTCTGCCCCACCCCTGTTTTTCAGGTAAAAAAGAAAAAAAAATATGTTTATTATCTATTTTTATCTATTTGAGGACAGTTTTTCTTTTTGGTTATTCCGTTTATATATTATTGTTTTATTGTAAATGGCGGCCGCGTGGGTGTTGGTTTGTATTGTTTTAAGTTTTAACTAAGACACGTGACCGTAATTTATAGATTGTAGCTACTGGCTACATGGAGGTACATTACGTAAGGCTTTATGAGTAAAGTTTTATGGCATCTGTAAAAATGTAATTGGAAAATGAAGCTGACGATAGAAAAATTTAATTTGGAAAGTTTATATTTTGAAATCAGAAGCTTTATTAAATGAGGCCGTCGTTGCTTGCTATAAATGCGACGGTTGTGGGTTCGATTCCTTTTGAGGTAAGAGTTATTTTCGTCACTTCGTTTCGGTAACAAGACCTTCATCTTGTTTTTCTTGTTATTTGCGGCGTTGAGTTCCGCTTTTGAACACAATGTCTCGAAATTTGGGCAGTGCGTGGGTAATGGAGTATGTTACCATTAGTGTCTGCCTGCCATGTAATTAATGTTATATGCGGGAAGCTGCGTGAAGTATAATAAATAGACAGGGAGGACCCCTGTCACGGGTGCGGGGTGACGTGGAAATCGTCGTTGATTCTTTACCATCCTGTATAAGTTTGTTCATTGGCATGATAGCTAGCTTTAATATTATATATTGCATAAATTTAAATCGTCTTTTTATTATTTTGTTTCGTCTGGATTAAATGTAGATATTTCTTAGCTTAACACTTTTTCTTGTAAGTTTAGGGATAGCAGTAGTATACCCGGGGAGAAAGTAGTGTTGTGTATACACTTCGTTCTCCGCTTTTTGGTCGTGCCAGATTGAATCTACAACCATCTCGTTGGCCATCAGACGCTGTACTGCGTTATAATAGTCATATTCTTTTTACTTAATATATTGACTTAATAGTTGAATTTTTCTTTTATATTATTAAACATACTACACAAAATTAAGGACAAGAAAATATCTTTTCTTAATACCCGTCAGTTGAATAAAATAAAAAAAATGTTTTATAAAAATATAAAAGACAACGAAATGTTATTATATTTATTTATTTTGTTCAATGATTTAAAAAAAAATACATTAATATTTCGGCTTTCCCAGTTTTACCTGCAGTTACGTCCGCGTGGTCAAATGAAAATAATTACGGGTAGACATTTATGAAACCTAGATAGGTAAATGAATTTAGATATGATATATGGCTTTTAAAATCTGCTTCACGCTGTATCCCGCACACAGCAAAGTAGGCAGAAGGCTCCAATTGAACCCACAACTAGTCTCGTTTGAAGTTAACACTTGTGCCCCTGCGCTACGAGTCACGACTGGCCTCACATATGGATTTCTCATTTCGAATCAGTAATTCCTGAGATTACTTGACTAAAGGAAGCTATTGTTGAATTTAATAGAGGTAGGTACCTACTTGCTCTATAAATCAATATATTAATGATTTATAACATTTTTTAAAGTGTTATTCCACAATTAGGATTTTTTTCTAAATAAGTATTTAACATATTAATTTTAATTTTCTGATAGCATATATCTGAGACCGTTGTGGCCCAGGCATACAAGCTTGTGATTGAAATGTGACGGTTGTGGGCTCTATTCCAACACTGAAGTACGAAATATTTCCGTTTTCTCACTTTGGTAATGTGGCAAAGCACAGTGCCACTCAACACGCAATACCTCAAGAATTTGGCGGAAAATGAAGAACGAAAAGGTCTTAATGGGTAAAAGAGTGTCTCAACACTACGTTCACTTGTACCTAGTGCGAGATACAGCGTGCAGCTAAAAAAATATAGCGCATTGATATCTAGTGATTGCATCCTGATAGGAGCATGATATTCCTGATGTCGTACCGCTATATAAATGATAAAACTCACACTCACACAAAATATTTATATTTAAATTATCACAAATTTAATAGTTTACTTTATTAATTAAACTAAACACTCGTGTAAATGTAACCAACTGATGTAATTTCTTCAGATATGTAGAAATTAAGACGATCTAAGTGACAAAGGAAACTTCTGCGTAAATTTCCAATTACCAAGATACGACACTTCCAAGTATAGGAATTAAAATGGGTAAGTAAAGTATCAATAGAGAATAAAAAGCTGATTACAAATTTACATTGTTTGGCAACAAAAGCTTAAATGATAACAAAACCATAGTGTGGTGTGAGTCTATTGATAATATTGTTGCAGTAGTAATCTGTGTATTGTTTTAGAATGTAGATTAAAAAAACTAGCTTTTTTGTAGTGAACTTGAATTAAATAAGTACGTTTTAATATTTATATGAATAAGTTCTTCACTGCGTGTGAATACTTAGCTACTCTATAATTAAAAAATAAAAAATATATCTATTGAAATGTGTGAAGGTACTGGCAAATACAGATTAAAAAAACCAAACGGGTGAAATATGAAATGAAAACACCAGTTCTATAGGAGAAATTTAGGCCTTACCTTATAAAAAATGTACTAGAAATCAAGAACATATAAAGAGGGTAATAGGTATAGTACCTACTTGTGGTAAATTCTAACATATTTTTTTTTTCTTAACTTTACATATTCTTACCCTTACGTATGATAAATAAAATAATGTATTCCTTATATTCTAAATAGTTTAACTTACTCTATCTAATATAACAAAATAAAACCAAACCAAAATCTTCTTACATTAAAATAGTTCTCAAGAAAGCTCAGAAGTTTGAACTTCAATCTAATTGATACAACACCCATAAATTTCCCACCCGGCTACCGTACGCCATCTTGGGTACTTTGTGGCGTCCATATCGTTATGAGATTAGAAAATAATAAAATATCATCTTTACGATCATCTAGTGTTAGCTGTCGCATGACGCGCTTCTTAATAATAATTTTAGCAAAATAATCTAAATATTTCGTCTCGATTTTATGATCCATCGATGACAAGATTGTTATTTATGGTTCAGAATCATTTAGCAAGGTTTTTGACGCTTGCATGTTTATTTTATATTTATTTTTTAAATTAAATGCAAAATTTTAAACAAATTTTCTTTATTTTTTTAAATTTTATGTATGGATGTTCGTATAATATTACTAAATTAATAATGATATTATATTTGTAAAGAAACTATTTATTGCTTCCAACGCGACTTTCGAGATTCAACAAAATCAAAATCGAACCGAGAACGTTTTGTGTCTGTACATTTTCAAATGTCATATAATTCTCACCTGTCAAAAGGTCATATATTTTAATAAGTACTGTTAAAGAAATTTTAACTTTATGTCTTAGGATTAAAATTGATTTTCATATGTATTTATATGAAGTAATAACGTTTTGTTATAAGAAAGCAGATGGTAAATGTCGTTGGTTTTGTCCAGCTAATGAAGGAGGTTAAACATGGACACGTCATATAATAAATTGCACGAATTAATATTATATTTTTTTATACAAAAATGTTATTCTCAATCATCGCGTATATTTTTATAGCATTAAATATCTCAGCAGGTAGCACCTAATTATTTATAATACTTAAAATTTTGTTTTTATACGGTATTGTCTAGTTAGCTTGGCTTCTTCGGAAGCAGAAACTATTTAAAAAAAAAGCATATCGTCAATGATAAAGAATGCCTAAAAAGAGTTATAAGTAGGTATACTTAAAACATTGCCAATTTATATAAAATGTATTTATTACTTATAATTCCTTAATTTATAAAATAACACAGAAATACTACGAGAGTTATTTAGATGAAGGGATTATTAGAAATTGTAAATACATTTCGCATGATAAGTACGTACTTAAAAATAAGCTTCCTGGGATCAATGACTAAGTATTTAAAATCCTATAGACTTTACCTGCTTTATTTTTAAATAAAAAGATTCATACACTTATGTTTTTTTAAAATTTTGCTATATATTTGCTTCTGGCAATGGTACCATGTCATACTTTTTAATTTACATTCACTGTCATCATACTCTTTATTCATTGCCATTGACAACATTGCATCGTTTTGTACGGAATCGTAACTTTTTTATAGTATTTTTTTCAATTTTAAAAAAAGTACTCAATCTTATTATTTAAAATAAATTTTCTACAACAGGTTTGTTACGCAAAATAAGTTATTTAACATTTTTTTATTTACTCCTATTATATTTAGTATATTTTCGTATCGCTCATATACAAGTCGTCTTACTTTATATCTTGGATTTGGTGATAATTATTTCTTCGCTCTGGTGTCAAGGCAAAGTGCGGAATTGAGTTCCACCACACAACCCGCAATTCCTCCAGAATTCGGCGGAAAGTGTGAAAGTGAAACGGAGTGTTTTAGCCTCTACCTACCCTGCTGTGTGCGGGATACAGCGTGAAGCTGACTTTTTGTATTTAGTAAGCTCACATATTAATTTCTTAAATAACAATACATAGTGTTTTAGTTGTTATATTGTTCTTTTTCTTGTAACTATATTTGGTGTTAACATGAATAGCTAAATCGTGTTTTTTTAAATTCTCGTTTTATAATACGAATACCACATAATTCTATTCAGCCAAAATAATTCTACATATACCTACTACTTCTACAGTAGATTAAAAATATAAATTTGAAATGAAAATATAAATTTAATTATAATAAAAATTGCATATTTACAAAAATATATTTAAAAAAAAATATCTTCAACTTATGTCACACAAGTATGTACATGCAGTGGTCATATCCTTTATAATACACCACGGTCAGTCGGCCCTACAAAGTGAGGTGTACTTTAAATAGTAGGTAAGTTTTTTAGTTTTCACTGGCTGCGGAGCGGTCTTCATAAATTTATGATATTTTTGTCAGCTGTTTATCTTTGTGGCGGGATTTTATGCCTTTAGCCATCGGGAGCTAGATGCCTACACACGGAGTAAGAATAAAATGGTTTTAATAAAATAAACTTTATAAGACTGCATCCAACTAGTAACCACATTTTTTATGGAAAAAAAACAAAGCAAACGAGCGTACGGGTCACCTGATGGTAAGTGATCACCGCCGCCCACGACCCCGTGCAACACCAGAGGAGCTACAGGTACGTTGCCAGCCTTTAAGGTGGAGATAGACGCGCTTTTTGAAGGTATCCAGGTCATGTCCTCCTGGAAACACTGCCGCAAGAAGGCCGGCAGTGTTTCCAATTCGGTCGATAGGATAAGGGCATTCCACAGTTGCGAGGAAGAAAGTTCCTACGAAACCGCACAGTTGTGGAGTGCCACGTATCTGGATGGTGTGGATAGTACCTACTTGAGTTTGTGACGTACCGTGCAGTTAGAAAATTCGGCGGCAGGTAACAGGTCAAACAGTTAACAGGGAAGACAAAGCAAAGTTCGAGAATGCTGAAACATCTCGTTCTTTACTTTTGCTCTGCAATTTAAAACGAACTCAGTTCCGCTTTAAATTGACGCACCGATTTTTTATAGATACCTAGACAAAAGATCAATTCGAATTTTCGAGGCATTGTGTGTTGAGTGGTAGATTATAAATATGATTTTGTATTATTCTATAATTTTATTTCTATTTACAGTTTATCCTTATTCTGCTTCCATTTTCTATTTTCAAACTTACGTTACTTTTGTCGGAGACATGACGTTCGTGAAAAAATATAAATTGTAAACAATTGAAATGTAAGACAAGATTTTAATTAGATATAAAGAATATAATTTAAAAAAGCTAAATGATTATCTATATATGTAGGTAATCATTTAGCTTTTTTAAATTACAATACCTGATACTGTTCTTTAGCGACACATCCATTTTTTCTACTTTCACGTACAGTAGTCGGTGGTCTACTCAACAGCTATTATAAAATATAATATAAAATATAAAATTCTGTAGGTCCGGTTTAATGTCCTGTAATATCTAGCTTTAGCCTTAACCTTTGTGTATAATATTCTTTGAGCACTCCTTAAAAGATTTGGAAGAAGCTTTCTTCTTAAATGAACATGTTATATTATGGATACAAAATAGTATTTACGTTGTACTTAATAGTGTAATTGTGTGTAATCTAGATAAAAAAGTAAAATTTTTTAGAGAGAGATTTTTTTTTATTAAGAAGAAGTAAAATTTTTCACTACGTAAGTAGAAGTTAATTAAAAGAAAGCATAAAAATTGTGGAATTAAATTTTATATTTTTCATAACTCATTAAAAATTACGTTTACTTAAAGAAAAATTACTTGCAATCTTCTAATATTATTGACATTATCAGAACACAGTTGGCTGGTTTTCAAGAGGCGCGGCTTCAAATTCGCTTATTTTTTTATACGTTTTCTAAAAAAATGGAAAAGCCCAAGTAAAATCAGATAAAGATCGACGTTTATCCATACTATCACTTGGTAAAAAGAGAGATTTAACATATATATTTTACGTTCTACTTCCCAAAGGCGTGAAAATAAAAAATAAGTAAAAAAAATCTAAAGAGCTAATATGAAACTTAAAATGTCGAAGTTCAATAATGGAATCCGAACGCTCCGGAAACGAATAAAAAACGCGGCAAATTCAAACTTTTAATAGTGAATGGAACGTCATTTTTTACGTCCGTTAAGGTTGTCGCAGTGAAAAATGATATAATTTATATCGCTGGTAGCGGCGGCTACCCGTTTTGTGATAAAATATAAATAAAAAATAAAAATGTTTTTTTTATAATATTTTTTCTCTTCTTCTCCTACTAATTTAAAATGTTTCCTTATCAACGCGGCGCGCTTCGACAAAGGAGTAGGGTTGTGGTAGCGTATGTCGATATTGTGTTTTAGATTTTATTTGTGGATGCAGTTTTATCGTATCAACTTGTGTATATAAAAATTTATAGGAAAAGTAATGCTTGTATTTTTTATTTAATTTAATTTGCTACTTTAGTTACGTTAATCTAAGCTTACCTTGCCTCTAAAATTCAATATGTTTGTTATTTGTATAAATAAATATCTTTTCTGTTCTTTATTATGACACTGTATATATTATAATAAATACTATAAGTAACGTACACAAAACTTTTTTTTACAAATATTGAATATATGCTAATAGTTCACAAATGTTTTATAAGTTTCGTACTTGAAAAAAATATTAAACACTTATCAAACCTTCAATACAAATTACATAAGTACTAGAGGCCAGTCGTGGCGCAGTGGCACAATGTGTGACTGTAAAATCGACTGGTCATGGGTTCAATTGCCACTGGAGGAATCAAATATTTATTTTAATTTATATTTTCATTTCTTTACTCTGGTATTGAGGCCAAGTACGGCGATGAGTTCGGCCACTCCGTCACACATAATGCCTCCAAAATTCGGCAAAAAGTGTTGTATCTCTCCTGTTGTACGCGCGATACGTGTTAGCTAATTTACATAGGAACTTAAGTAACGGGGTGTCTATAATCTATCCAAATATGAAGTCCAGTGTTTTAATATCTTTTCCCTGGAAAATGACAAAAAAAAATGTCGAAACAACTTAATTTTACACGCTTTTTTTATATATCTACACAAGCTATGAACATCACTAACACACACACAAATCAAAGCACGCGCTCCCACAAACGACGCGAACGAATGAAATATTCAAATTTGGAAGCTGATTCCGTTTATGGCTACTTAATTTGGGTGATTCCATTTGAATATAAGTATGAGGTGTATAAAAAAAATACGACGGTCAAAGACATTCCATCGGTCGGACACAAAATGCCGTTTTTATATTTCCATATTGATTTATTTACGTGAGTAATGAGATGTTTAATTTGTTTTTTTTTTGTTTTAGTTTAAAATGTTTGTTGTATTTTGCGGTGGGATTTGAAAAATTTTTGGTTATTGTAGTATGTAATTGGATAATATAAAATCAAGCTAAAAGAAAAATAAAAAAAAAGATTTTAATGTTTTCCAGCTTTACGCCGTGTCCCTATCGCATGTAGTTTTTCGACTAAATTATTAGGATAAGGAAATGTATATAATTTATTCCCCTGAGCAGAAGTGAATCTACAACCGTCAGGTTACAACAAATCGTCATCTCACAGCGCAAAATACAGAAGAGGCGTTTATTAAAAAAAGCGTTTAACATATGAAACATTTCATAAGCGTGGTTTTGTGTGAGATGATGAATTTTGTGCAGTAGGTTTGAAATTAGTAGAAAAGTAGACCCTGGCAATAAATGTTGTTTCTAATAACAGACAGAAGAAAAAGATATCAAAGTGAAGTGATAGTCGTGCTTTTTGACAATTTATAAATATCTCTTAAGGTTAATGAATGATATAACTACCGTTTGCCTAAAGCCAGAATAATTATTACTAAGTACTTAAGTGAAATTGGAACTCACAATAACAACGTTCAGACAGAAGTCAACGTCACATTATGTCTCGATATCAGAGCGAAGAAATGAAAATATTAAATATTTCATTTTCCCGAGTGGGTATCGAACCCATCACCGATGCTTGCGTCGACTGCCCTTAAAATCAAAATTTCCTTTTGAAATATCCTTAAAAATTCTTATTTCGATTAGTTCATAGACATTACATAATAAATAATTTTAAATAACATCTGCTTGTTTTATAATCAAAAAGTAGGTATTATTCGTGAGTGAGCACAACCGGTTCGACTCTCGCCACCTCGATTTAAACGAAAAAAAAACCATCCCTTTATTCGCAGTGCGGACCGCATGCAGCTCGTGTAAAAAAGTTACTAATAAAGACCAATACAGACATTTTTTTTTATTTTAGCTCCCGTATCATGCATTTTGTGCTTTATTAGTCGAATTTTGTAAAATATACCTTAAGTTATAGTGCAAAAATATAGTGTAAATATTTTTTAGGTGTTATTTAATTTGAAGCCATCGTTGTCATCGTGGGACAGCGTCTGACTGTAAATGCGGCGGTTGTGGGTTTGATTTCCACTCGAGTCAATGATTATATTCTAAATCACTTTCATTTTCGTGCTCTGGCAGATAATGCGCAGCGTTGAATTTCGCCGTTCTGCACGCCAATCTGGAAAATGGAACGGTGTGTGGGGAACAAAGCATATTAACACTTGATTCCTCTGTCTACTCTGCTAAGCGAGAAAAAATGTGAAACTGCTTATTATTATATTTTTTTTCAACAATAATACCTACCCTATGCTTTTGTGGATTGATTTCTTTCTTCCATCTTGTGTATTTATGATTTTTTTACACTTGTCAATCCAATAGAAATAATATCCTAATAGATAAAAGATATTCCTGGATAGCATAATTTCTAACGTTATTATAACAGTCTACTGAACCTATAGCTTAGAAAATTTTAAAACAATCCACAATATCTAATAATAATAATATTTTTATTTTTTTTAGTTTATAATCTATTTGGTTTAGTTTTTATACTTTAATTGCTATATCTAAGAGGAATTATACTACCTATACTTTAACAAATTAATATATATATATTTTTACACTATTTAATTATTATTCGCACTTAGGAAAAAAAATAAATGTAAAGGGATTTCAATCCGCGCTTCTTGGAAACCATCCAAGCACTCTGACAACTAACCCATACGTTCTTAACAAGGTACGTCATTGTTACAACTTTTTTGTCAAGTTTTTATTTAATACAAAGTACGTAGGTACTAATTTAATATAATAATTGGGCGGTTTTTATTATAGATAATTATGTTGTAATTTTGAAACTTTACTAAGTAAGAATTATTTTTACCAAATATTAGTCTTAGAACATCGATTTTAACAAAAAACTGTTTTTAAATGTACATCTCTTTGTATATATGTCTATGACGTCTATATAATTTTATTTTTTTTATTTAACATTGAAACAAATATGTGCATATCCTTTATAAACTGGCGGTATTTAGATAGTGTTTTTGCGTGTAACTAGACAATTTCTATATATATAGTTGGTATATACTCTTAAAGCATTTAGAATAGGTACTTTAAGCAGTTATATTATGGACCTTATAACTACTGGTTGCTTTAATGAGCTACCCAAGTGACTTCTTTATGAAAAAATTTTTTTTTTATATTCACGCTGTACCCATATCGATAGCAGGATAGGCAGGATAAGGAACTAATTGTTAAAATACTCCAACATACTGCCAAATTTTCAAGACATTGCATGTAGAGTGGCTGAACTCAACGTCGTGCTTTGCCTTGTTACCAGAGCGAGGAAACGAAAATAATTTATTCATCCATGTAGAAGTCGAACTTACAACCGCCGCGTTTTCAGTAAGACGACTAGTCACTGCGCCACGGTGTCCTTTAAATAAGTGTAGACAGGGAGAACATGGAAATCTACTGTTAAGATACTTCTATTCTCCACTTCCGCCGAATTTGTAAGGCATTGATTGTTGAGTGGCAAATCTCAACACCGCCTTTTGTCTCGTTACCAGAGCGAGGAAATGAAAATATTACAATTTTACTCCTTCGTGTGGGAATCGAACCCACAACCGTCACACTTACAGTCACACGCTTATGCCACATTGCCACGACGGTACTCATTCATACTTTAAACATTCAAAAGTGTATGTAATAATAAATGATAAGTAGGTACATATTATACTTTTACTGAGCGAATATATTTTCAGAATATCAAAAAGGAAAGTAACTAAATAAATAATATTATATTTCTATCCATATTTATTAGGATTCCGTGTTCAATACACGAACGACTCTATTATTAAGCCTTCGTTCTATTATAAGTTACAAGGCTTTATTTAGGTATGCCTTTACCTAGTGATAGGGGTAATAGTAAGTAAAAAATATATTATAAAAATATATTATATAGTCTATAAAAAAATGCTATTGTTGTTAATTAAACCTTTCTATTTATTAATAGTCTTTTATAGATAATTATGATTTTGATGAAGTTATATTTTTTTGTTTAAATAAAATTAAGAGTAGGTATATTTATTGTCAGTAGGCTTATTAAGAAATTGACTCTATCTACTCTACTTCCTAAAAACCTTTTTGTAATGATCTAAATTATCTTTGCTGGCAGTACCTTTATTCTATTTTTCATTAAAATAAGTACTATTTAGTAGAATTTATTTACTGAAAATATTTTCATAATTTTTCTTAAAATATTTAAAAAAATGAATGCAAAATAATTTTTCATATAAGTGCAGGTCTAGTAAAAAAATTGTGGTACTGCGGTAAAGTAATATCTGTGGATACCATAAAATAAATGAACAAAATATAAGAAATAATCTGCCTTACACGTCCGTTCACGTCAACGAACGCTGCGTGAATGAATAAAAGGCGCCGAGACTCATCTTACTTGCGCTAGGGAGGAGCAAGCCCCGCCCACACCACCGAGCCTCACCATTGGCCCATTTAAAAATCGATTCCATTTTATAAATATGTAACCACTTTCGTTTCCCGCGTTCCAAAACGGTTGAAAACCACCATCTTCAACCGCCATTGTGTTCTTTATACAAATTCAACAGAGATTTGAAATTGGAATGATATCAAATAGTGATGTGACATTCTAATTAAAATTCAACTCAATTGTTTTAACGACATGTCTTTCTAGTCTCTTTTGTTTTATTTAAAGGAAGGAGAATGAGTCGAGATGTGTTTTTTCTTTCGAATTCATCCAGTGACAAGAATGTATATTTCTGTTATATAGCCGAGTATACAAGTACACCTACTTACGTACGAAACAAACAATACGTAGTGCGGGTAGGTACGTGGGTGAAATTGTATTGGTAATAAATAATGGCATTTATGATTTATGAGACCGGGCGAGCCGCGATATTCGTATCGTTAACTATCGCTGGTCGGGTATTTGTGTTCTATACCTCAATTATTTTATACTAGTTTCAGCTTGTGGTTTCCCTTGTTCTCTATGTCTGAATAATTTTATAATTAAATAATACCTACCTACATTTGAAATTACATTTGAGTCCAAAAAAAATATTTTTTCTTGTTTTCCATAACGAATTTTAGAAATATCTGTCGAAATTATATTTTGAGGCCGGTCATGGCGCAGCGGCACGAGGTGTGACTGCAAAACCGACTGGTTGTGGGTTCGATCCCCACTCGAGGAGATGAAATATTTACTTAAATTTATATTTCCATTCGCTCTGGTGTCGAGGTTAAGCGCGGCGTTGAGTTCTGCCACTCAACACGCAATGCCTCCAGAATTCGGCAGAAAGTGGGGAACGGTGTGTCTTAACACTAGGTTCCCTCTGCCTACCCTGCTGTGTGCGGGATATAGCGTGAAGCTAATTTAATTTTATTTTTTATTATATTTTTATGGAGGTACGTTATTTTAGGATTTTTATTATTTATTTTGTGCTTTAAATACAATTTGGATTCATAGAGTTAATGTAAAAGACATTTTTAATTGATCATATATTATAAGATAAAATATACAAATTATGTTTATAGCTAAGTAAAGTCAGAGTAAATCCTTAGTTACAAAATCATAAAAGTAATATGGAGGAATATTACTTATAAACATTTTAAAGAATTATTGAAGTAAACAAACAAATTTAATCGAAATTTACGATTATGTTTTTCAGTTTCTCAACATTTATATCGATAGAACCAACTTTATAGGGCTCGAATGTCTCTAGAGTGCAACCGCAGTAATATTTAATCTGTTAAGGACAGTTGTTACACGGAAGTCTTACCTTGTAAATGTGAAACTTTGTTTTATATAAATAAAGTAGCGATGGAATTGTTTTTTTTTTATATTTTGCTCCCATATCAGAATCTTTTTGATTATCGATATCTTGGGAGATATCGATTACTTAAAGGAATGATGAGTGACGTATTTTTTTAATTTATTGCCAACTAGATGTTTCTTGTAGTACAGCTTAAATTGTACTTATAGGAGCAATTGATGCATATCTATTTGCCTAATTAAAAATTATCATGTATGAAGAGATTGACGATAGTGGAAGAAGGAGTAAACAAAGACCGTAACGTTTCCTATTCTCGGTCTCCGGTCTTTTCTCTAGGTATAGGCACTAGGTATAGGTATTAATAAAGATTGAGATGAATCAGCAGAACGGCTGTAGAGCAAGTAACATCTCTAAATTGGCTATAAGTACCTATATGTAACTAAAAAACAATCAGTAAAAAATAAGCAGTGAGCCTTAAAATTGTAGTTAGACTATATTCTAGTAAATGCCTTTATACTTGTTTAGGCCTATTTTTCAAATGTGTCAAAATCTACACTTAGAATAGAAAAAATATATTAGGTATATATTTTTAAAATTATTTTTCCTAATTTTACCGGCTAGTTATAAGCGACCATTGACTATATTCCACAGAACTAGAAACCCTTTAATCAAATTATAGTTATAATACAAAGGAAATCTCTACTTACATATAAAAATTATTTTAAAAAAACAGCTTTCACTCTCAAAATCTATGAATAAATCTAATATATTAACTAGTTTTCGCAGTTATTAAACACCGAACGATACCGATTATCGCGTTGAGCTAATCGTTTGGTAAGCAGCTTACAGTGCGTTATCTATTTTTTCTATGATCGACACTTTTAAATGGACCACCACCGTCGAGTCTCACCATGTTTGATTATATTAAAATTCCATACAGTACTTATGTATATATGTACAGAGAATCTTAACACTTAGTCCTATTCTGTTATATGCGGGATACAGCGTGAAGCTAAAAAAAAAACAAAAAAATACTCCTTGTATTTATCCATTTGAGACCATGGCGTAGCTGCACTGCGTGCGACGGTTGTGTGTTCTATCCCCAATCGGGGGAATAAATTATTTTATTTTTTTATTTCTCTCTGGTAACAAATTAAGCGGGACGTTGAGTTCAGTCAGTAAACACGCAATATCTTGAGAATAAGGCGATGTGTGGAGAATGTAGTGTCTTTTCACTAGGATAATGTAGTTAAGTAATGCTGTGAACATTAATCATTAATAAAAAATATGAAGTATTGTAGTAAGAGTGCGAATTAATATAGGCACTTATTTTGTGCGTAGTTGTTTTTGTTTTTTTTTTGTGTCATATGACCTTACTTTTATAGCTTTATTTCTTTTAAAAATTTTAAATGTAATGAGCAAACGAGTTTATTATGTAGGTATAGCGTATGTTCAGTCGAATAGTGGAGAATGAAGGCAGGATCTCTTTTTGTGTATACTTGTGAGAGAAAAGCTAGAAGCCGGAAAAAAATACATACTTAGAGTAGGAACTGGAGTATTAATGTCGTCAAAGCGTCATCCTCTATAAGTCTATACCATCTAAGCAAAATTGCTTAAACAAAATAGAGACTGACGCCCGCGCTAGGATTCCATAGTTTCATGTGGTTCATAATTCGGAGAAAAATCGGAACGGAATTATTTTAATGGGAACGGAGTGTCTTAACATTTGCAATAATCCGTATACACAGCGTGAAGCTAAAAAAAAGGAAGAAAAGTAGGTAACCATGAATTGTATTATTAAAATCTGATTATAATATTTACTATTTACTTATGAGTTGGTAAATGAATACATTTTATATTCAACATGTACCTACCTAATCTGTATTTTTTTTATTATTTATATATCATTACCTATATGTTTTAGGTGATGAAACTGAGCGCCACGCTTCGTTTTCCAGATTGAAGAAATGAAAACAAACTAAATTTATTAATTTCCTGAACAATTTAAAATATGTTGCTAACAAAAAAAGCCTAAATAATTCTATTATATTAATAAGTATATTTGAATTTGTTATTATAATTAACTCGGCGAAGTCAAGAGGAGCTTTAAAGAGATTTATCCTTGAGAAAAATGAAAATACGACTTGAGTTGACATTTAAGTTACAATCAGAGAGTGGAAAAATAGTGTAAATTAAAATGAATTCTCAGAAAATGTAATATCTTATAACTAGTAGTTATAAAAGAAACCGGTCGCGGCGCAGGGGCACAAAGTATGACTGTAAACGCGAGTGGTTGTGGGTTCACTCCAGTAAATTAAATATTTTTTCAAATACATTTTTCATTTTTTCGCTCTGGTATCGCGGCAGAGTTGGCGTTTCGGTGTGGAGTTTTGTCACTCAACATGCAATTCCTCCAGAATTCGGTGGAAAGTGGAGAACAGAGTCTTAAAATTACATTTCTATCTGCCTACTCTGCTGTGTGCGGGATACAGCTAAAGAGTTCTGCAATGACCGAAACAGGTGAAAATCTGATGGTGCAAGGACAGGGCTATACCGAGGACGCATCAACAGGTCCCAGCCAAGCTCTCTCAACTTTTGCTGTGTGGCTATAGATGAGTGCTGTGTGGCGTTGTCATAGTAAAACACCACACCCTTTCTATTCGCCAGCTCTGGCCGGTTTTTCTCGATAGCTTTTTTAACCTCATCAGTTGCTGACAGTAGATGTCAGAATCGATAATTTTACCCGGTGGCAAGAGCTGATAGTGGATGATTCATTTCATTCATTTCCAATCCCACCATACACATACCATCACTTTGTTCCGAATCAGGCCGGTCTTTGCCACTGTCTGTGGGGCTTGTCCGAGCTACGACCATGATTTTTTTCGCACATTCTTATCGCACCCATTTTTCACCACCCGTAATCAACTGTTTAAGAAATGGTTCGGAATTGTTACGTTTCAACAAAGAATCGCAAATGGAAACACGTTGCATTAGGTTTCTATCAGTGAGATCATGTGAGATCCAAATGTCAAGTTTTTTCTTGTATTAAGGCTTTCGTAAATGACATAAAACTGTTTAAGTATTACCAACATCCAGTTCTTCAGTAATGTCGTAGCTACTTATATGTCGATCTTCTCAAAGATGGCATAGATTTTCGTCGCGTTTTTACCTTTTTTGTAATAAAACTTCAAAATGTACCGAATTTCTTGATCTCATACGTCCATTTTGGTTGCTTGAAAAAAAATTGAAAAATAGAGGAAACTAGTTTTTTTTAATTTATTGCACTGTTTTTTTAATCTTTAAAATGTCACACTTAGTAATATTAAACCAGCCAGTTACATTCAGTACAGACAAAGAGGTTTGATTACTAATAATATGTACTTACATTCAAAATTCCGAAATACTTTGGCCGTATGTATGTATATATTTATGTATGTATGTCGTTGTGTATGTATGTTTATATTTGTCTAACATAATATGACTATCACTTGTTGCACTTTTCTATTATCCCTTATGTCCTTAATAAATCCTTCCAAATGGTTGTCTGTAAGAAATCACTTTCAGTAAAAAGACCGCCATTGCATTTTTTATTGTCTTTTTTGTAAATATCATGAAATGTAATTTTTTTGTTTCTACGTTTTTTAATTCAATAAACTATTATTATAATTTATATAACATGAAGATATCTGAAATGTCTTCATATTATTTTTTTCACACCTTGCTTGCTACAGTACCTATCAATGTCTCATACTACATAGTAAGTGGCGTTTAGCCGCGCTTTGTCTGGTCAGAATAAAGAAATAAAAAATAACTCATTTATCCGAGTAGAAAAGTGAATAGGTAACTCAATAACATGAAGATATCTTTAAGAAATTTATGTTTTAATTGTTTTAAATGATAAGCGCTTATTGTGTAAATAAATATTACATTATATTTATTTAAAAACCCAGAAATATTATTACTGCTAATTTCTCACAAGCTAAAGATAGATTAAAATACATTAAGATATTTAGTTTGAAAGTAATACAAATTAATTTTCTTAGCCTCTAAGGAATACATTATCAGTCTTATAAACCGGAAGCTGCCTGTGGGGTGTAGTATAATCCAAACTTCAAATCCATCTTTTACGAGTGGCTACCTTCAATAAAGGAATCCATTAGTGTTTAATATATTATAAATAATTATGTAGGGCTGGGAGCCCTAGTGGCGCAGTGGCACAAGCGTGTGACTGTTAACACGACGGTTGTGGGTTCGCTCTTCACTCGAAGAAATCAATTATTTAATATTTTCGTTTTCACGGCCGGATAACAAGATAAAACGTGGGGTTGAATTATGCAACTCAGCCCGCCATGTCCTGGACATTGGACGAAAGGAGAAACCGGAGTATCTCAAAATTAGGTTCCCTCTGCCCACACTGCTATATGGGACAAACAGCGCAAGAATGGGAATTGAACCCACTTCGTCCCACTTTTACAGCCACACGGAAGACGGCCTCCAAGTTATGAATAAAATAAATAAAATAAATCAGCTTCACGCTGTATCCCGCCAACTGCAGGGTAGGCAGAGGGAACCTAGTGTTAAGACGTTCCCCACTTTCTGCCGAATTCTGGAGGCATTGCGTGTTGAGTGGCAGAACTCAACGCCGCGCTTGTCCTCGACACCAGAGCGAAGAAATGGAAATATTTTAAGTAAATATTTCATCTCCTCGAGTGGAGATCGAACCCACAACCAGTCGGTTTGACAGTCGCACCTTGTGCCCCTGCGCCACGACTGGCCTCACGTTGTTATGAAATTTCAATATAACAAACTATTCATTTCATTTCGGTACCAAAGTATCTTTATTTTCACCGCGGGGATGCAACTAATGAATATTGCGATAAAAACTAAACATTTGGCGAAATTGCGTTTTGAAACGAGTACCTACGAAATTTCACGGTCGACTCGCAGGGGAGTGTGTAGTGGCTGGCTCAGTGGTTAGAGGGTTACTCCTTGATGGATATGTAGGTGATTTTTGTTATATTATTTTAATAATTTCAGTATTTTACTTATTGTACATTTTTTAGGCCAGTAGTAGTATAGGGCACTAGCGTGCGATTCCCATTTAAATATTAATTGGGAATTGGGAAATTATTTTAATTAAGTCGCTCTCCGATAAGGAGACAAAGCGCGTTGAGATCCGCCACTCAACATGTAATACCTATTAAGTTCGGTGGAACGTGGAAAACCACAGCATTAGCGCATCTGAAGAAAATAATCAAAGTGGGTGTCGAAACCAATAAATTTATGTTTGCAGTCTAACACTGTGCCGCAATTATTGAAATTATATATATTATATATTAGTGTTTGTGTTTTCCGTTTTATTTTTTCCCTCTGGTAAAGGGGGCAAATATCGGTTAAGTTCCACCACTTAACATACAATACCTTTAAATTCGAGGAAAAATGGGAAACGGAAGTATCTTAATAGCCAGGAAGTGGATTCAGCGTAAAACTAAAAAAAGATTTTTCGTTTTGTTAAAACAAAGCTGGGTTTTAATTGTTTTTTTTTCTATAATATCAAATCTTATATAGATACAAGATTTTCTTCTAAACGACATATAAAATAGATACATTATATGTGAACTCTGAAACATTTCAATGATCAATAATAGTCTTGTTTGTAAATTCTACTTCTGCTAGACGATTTTTCTAAAATAAGGTAATCTAGGACTCAACCGATTAAAATGCAGTTCGCACTATCGCATTTTTGTGAAGCTATGTAGGTACTGTCGACTTAAATCATGCTACGAAACCCTTAGAGTGCGAGACCGACTCGCACTTGGCCGATTTCTATCTGAATTCCGAATCTCTATAGAAATAAAAACAGAACTTCTAAGTTTTTCTAAAAAAAATAATTATATTCTTAGATAAACTTAGAAAGTTCTGTAACATACCTACAAAAATAAAAACTATTTCAATTAAGCTGTTATATGTATGCATTTCTATGAAACACGTTATATGACAGTATTAATTAAATAAAACCCACGTGACGACTCGCGCCGGTCGAGTCGCTTCACCGCTCGTGGCCTTTGTCGAATACATGGAAGTGTATTAATCTTGTTGTAGGTATACCTGGTTGGTATGTACGGGTTTCTTGATTTTCTTTTAGCATCACCTGCATATAGCAGAGTAGACACAGGGAACCTGGGCACCTAGTGTTAACGCTCCGCTCTCCACTTCATGTCCAATTTCGAAGACATTGCGTGGTGAAACTCAGCGCCGCGTTTTACCTCGTTACCAGGGTGAGGATATGGAAATATTAAATATTTCATATCAACCGTTTACAGTCGTAAGGTTGTGCTCCTGTACTCCAATTGGTTTCACTTCTTTAATTCTTTACATTTATATTTGTTTTCCATACGTTGTTCTACCGTATATAACAGGGTAGATTTAGAAAATCTAGTGTTAAGACACTGCATACTAACACGCATTTAAAATTGGAGGAATTGAAAATTGAATTGAATACTACTATGTTACGATGCGCCGTGATAGTGTTTTATTTTTACTATATGGATTTTTTTTTATTTTCTCTGATGCTATGAATTTTGAGTAGGCACCCAAGCTAACAATCCATAAGATCGTAACTTTAATTTTAAATTCAAAATCTATTAATTTTATAAAATTTATGCATAAGAACAACGCGTAACCTAATCGTGTACGTTGTGAAGTTAAACAATATTTTAAAATAATCTAAAGTAGGAAATGAACCCACAACCATTGATTAAACCGATGATTCTAACTGCACAATTTTTACTTGCTCATACAATATATAGTATACTCTAATACCACAGTAATTATTTCCCCTACAAAATGTTATTGAAAAGGCGAATCTTCTCCATATGTGGTGTATTTCAATTACCCCACCCCTAATAGACTGCCCTTCTAAGTAATATCAGATTGTATCTTTTTTTAAAATTGAAGCTGTTTTTTATTACTATTTATACGCATAGCAAAGTAGGCAGAGATCTGGAACCTGGAAACATAGTGTTATGGCACTATATACCCATTAAGACACCTCCGTTCTCCAAGTTCCGCCGAATTCTGTAGATATTGCGTGTTGATTGGCGGAAATGATGGCCGCGCTTTGCCTCGTCACCAGAAAAATGAAAATATTAAACATTTCATACCACAAAATGGGAATCGAACCCAGTACCGTCGCTTTTACAGTCGCACCATAATGCCTCTGCGCAACAAAGGTTTTTTAAATGAATAGTTTTATTTAAGATATATTCTACGAAATAACAATCAGCTACTATAAAGCGTCTAAAGACGCGACTGAACAAAAAAACAGTGGTCAAATCAAGCTAAATGCGATTTGGCTTAATTTGGTAATTTCTTTAGTTTTCGCTAATATTATTATTATATATACTCGTATCTACGAGCTCAAAATAAATATTTATTATAATTGGATTTTAATAAAAAAAAAAGAAAAGCATAGATAGCTTCTTCATAAAGATAGATACGTAAAAGAAAAAATAAATATACATCTAATGTAAAGCATTTTAGTAAGTGATATATATTTTTTTATTTCTAGGCGTTTTATTTCTAGGCCAACATTCCCCTAACTATAATTTTACATAGAATAAATGCATACAAAAATATCGTAAAAATGACGCCGGTCAAATAACGATTTCCGGAAAAGACAATATTCAGGTCATTCCGTACTTCCAGGTTTACAGTAGGTACCTTTCTCATTGCTGGGCATCATTTGAGTGATTCCGTACCTATAGGTCTCATAGAACAGTTAGGTTCAGTTAAAAAATCATCTTCATATTTTTTCTCGCTCCTGCTTTATGCAGAGAAGAAAGAGTGTTAAGACACTAGTTTTTACTTAATTTTCGATACATTGCGAATTAAGTGGCAGTTTATTTTACAGAACGAGAAAACGAAACAAAACTTCATAATATGATTCTTTATAAGTGCATATATCTTCTCCATTTTCCGCTACATTAAGGTAACTTTCACGGATGATTCTCCACCTCGAGCAGGTTGTTGAAGGGCATCCAGAACGGGTGAGGTGTTACGTTCACAGCGTAATTGGCTTATACACTACACTACAGGACAGTATACGTTTTTAGCTGTGACTTTGCTTTCTAAAACATATAGTTCTTATTTTTTTTTTTATGGATAAAAAGAAAATAGAGGTAAAATAAAGTTTGTATGGCGACCAAATTATATTACATACCTACTTATCTACACTACCAAAAAATTGTGTAAAATTTTTAAGTAAATACGATGTATTTCAAATATGATCAGTTACATAAGTAATGAAGTCCAAAGTAAACAGTAAAAAAAAAGAAATATCTAAATTTCAAATGTGACACAAAAAAAGCCAACGGCACGCGGTGTTCCCAGGCGGTCACCCATCCAAGTACTGACCGCGCCCGACGTTGCTTAACTTCGGTGATCGGACGAGAACCGGTGTGTTCAACGTGGTATGGACGTTGGCATCTAAGTTAATCAATTTTTGTTAATAGTTCTGTGCTAATGTATTAAACAAATAAAAAAAAATCACTTATAGTTAATTCAAGAAGATAGTCAGTATTTTAAAAAAGTGTCAATAAAAAAATTAAAGTGAGTATCGTCTCATAGTTAACAAAAATATTTAATCTATAATATAGTTACTACTTATTATCTATTTTTTATAGATTCACGCTGTATCTCGCACATAGCAGGGTACTTAGAGGGAACCTAGTGTTAAGACACTTCTTTCCCTTTAAGACACTTCGTTTTCCGCTTTCCACCGGATTCTGGAGGTGGCGTAACTCAATGCCGCATTTTGCTTCGTTAAATTTTTGAAAATATTAAGTATTTAATATTTTAGTGGAAATCGAAGTTGTCGCCTTTACAGAAGAAGTCATGCGCTATTACCCTTGCGTCACGACTGGCCTCTATCTACTTATTTATATATTAAATTAGAAATGCATTAAGGAAAATGTTGAACCACTTTATAAATTGTAAGGACAGAAGAATATTAGAATTTAAGTTGGATAACAAACTATTTTTTTTTAAACAGTGAAATTTACATAAAAAAATTGAACGCCTTAAGTTAATTTAGAGCAAGTTTTCAAATGACATTTGAAGTTGTCATTTTGACAGGCACTGTAAATTAAAGATATACAGGTGGAAGCGTTAGCGCTCCTTTAAAATATTTCAAACTCATACCTAAAAAAAATAATCAATATTCGTCAACAGTTTAGACATAAAATTTATTGGCATGACATTTTATGATTTTTATCCATACTGTATTACGTTTAAGGCAGTTGTAAATAGATACGAATAACGTAAACACCTACTACTACAAAAATACTACTAAAAGTTGCCGATTTGCTACTTCTAATTCTCAAAAACAAACCAGAACGAGAAAGGGATATCTCTCGTTCTATGTTCTATAATAAACCTAAACATTATATTATTTTTATTATGTATGTTACTAGTTAAAACTATGCTTTGATTTAAAGTGGTGAAGATAAAAACACTCAGAATAGTTTCGTTTAGTTTTTTTAATATTAATCGTTAAAAAATATTTAATTTTGTACTTTTTTACACTTTTACATTGCCGTTATTTTCTAAAAAAAAGATGTGCACATTGTATTTTAATAGACACAGACGTCTTTTTTTATTGTAGAATTCCTTTGAAATAAATTATCAAATATTTAATATTGTCAAATGATATTCAAACATGCAAGTTCTATATTTTGAAATTAATTTAATTATAACTATTACTCCAAGTGGGGATCGAATCTAGAACCATCGCGCAGTCAGACACCGTAATGGGTTTATGAATAGAGAGTATTGTCCTGAGCTGTTAATAATCAAACAGCTACACGCTGTATCCCACACACAGCAGGGCAGAGAGAACCTAGTGTTAAAACACTCTGTTACCCACTTTCCACCGTACATTCTGGAGGCATAGCGTGATGAGTGGCGGAACTCAACGCCGTGCTTTGACTCGACACTAGAACGAAGAAATAAAAATATAAATGAAAATAAATATTTCAAATAAAAGTGGGTTCGATCCCCACTCGAAGAAATCTTCGAGTGGGGATCGAACCCACAACCAGTCGATTTTACAGGGGCACACTTTGTGTTCCTGTCCTACAACTGGCCCCAAAATTGTCTTGTGTATATTGTCCAGAAAAATAAAGACAAATGTTTACTAGAACATATCTGTTCAAAGGTAAAATAGAGGCCCCCAGAAAATATCTCTAGATATGCCCATGGTCATTTTTCCACTGCACTTTACATACTTTTTTCTATTATAAACACAACATATAAATAAAACATGTTTTCAAAGCACTTTAAAAATTTTATTTTCATTTGTATAAATAAATAATAAAGCTGAAAAACAATATAAATTATTATTATTATTATGCATATAGCATCCACTCCCAAGTCCCGAGATCTATTAAGCGTATTGCGAACTATTAGAAGATATTATTTTTTTCCCTTTTATTTATTCATTATTTGTTACGAAGTCACTGAAAAAAAATAGAAAAAAGGTTTATTTTTAGATTAAATAAATATAATGTTATATTAAATAAATTTATGACGGTAGAAAGCAGATTTTAAAAAATCTTACAATATATTAACAAAAAATACTTCTTTGCCATATAAAAAGTTATATTAAGAATCGATACAGTTTTTTATAAAATTAATTTAATTAGTTGTTGATATTTGTATGTAGAAGTTTTCTATTTTTTTTACCTTATTAAAACATATAAAAACTTGGTATCCAAGAGGCTCGGGTTCAAATCTCCCTATGTTCATTTTTTTTACATTTTGTAACAAAGCAATTTGAACTTACAATCACTAACCTAATAACATCAGGCAAATCTTTAGCCATACATATCCACTGGTGTCCCAGATTCTCTTTCATATCGTACGAATGAAGTTTCACAGTCGCTCCGCCGGTTGAACGCGACTCTAATATTGTTTTGTATAACTGGAAATATATATAATTATATATTATACGATTTAATGAGGCCAGTCGTGATGCAGGGGCACAAGCGTGCGACTTTAAACGCGATAGGTAGTGGGTTCGATATCAACTCGAGGAATTAATAATTTCATTTCTTCGTTTTGGTGACGAGGGAAAGCGCAGCGTTGAGTGCCACCACTCAAAACGCAATGTCTCCAGAATTCGGCGGAAAGTGGGGAATGGAAGTATTTTAATGGATTGCCAGGTTTCCTCTGCCTACTCTGCTATGTGCGGAATACTGAAGATAAAAAAATAAAAAAAATTGTGACATTAATTTTGTGTTAACAAACACATGTTAAAGTGGGTAGATATAGGTGAAAAAGACTATTAAATCAATGAAATTGGGTTAATGGGGGGCTTATTCGCCCAGTGATGCTGTCGAGACCAGTCCTGGTCAAAAGCAATAAAGTCCATTGGAAAAAAAGTCAATCGGGGGCAGTTAAGCCCTTATTGAGATCAAACTCGTGTGAAGTATTGTTATTAGGTGATACATATCACTTATTGCAATTATATAGTATACAGGATGGAAGTGTCAGCGCTCCTTTTACTGGAACAACATATAGGGTAAAATATTTTAAAACCTAAAGAAATTAATCAAGATACCTCAATAGTTTAGACATAGGATTTTTTTCATTTCACCATGTTTATCCATATCTGTATTTAGTGTGACGCAGTTACGCATAGATACCGATAACGTAAACACATACTGCTACAAAAATACTACTAAAGGTTAAATAACTTTGAACTTTGCCAACCGCCAATATCTACGACTCGATTTCGGAATAAGGCGTATGCGGCGATTTCCCTTTGATAGGTTTATGTGTGCGTGTGTCGTTCTTGACAAATGGCGTTTTATATTACAACAATAATTTTATTATTTATTGCGTTTGAAAAAAATAACATTTTCATTTTTGGGGATAAAAAAATTGTATCAGGCTTTTATAGAGTAGTTAAAACTGTGGTTCCATTTAAAGTGGTGCTGACACTTTCAACATTTAGACGATATGTGTTTTTAATTTGTTTTTTTTTAAACGTTAACCGCTTCCGATTTCTAACACTTGATTATTTTCTTATTCTTTCTTCTTTATGGACATAAAATTTAAGTAAATACCTTATCACCAACAATATGAGGCACAATGAAATCATCTCTCGCGTGCAATATTAGAACAGGTAAAGTCGGGCATCTGCACAAGTGTTGATCGGAACTGAACATGTGCTCTTTGTGTAATTTGAACGGAGTCACAAACGCCGATTCAAAATATGGCAGCCACGATACTAACTGTAGGAAAAATAATAATAATTAGCTATTAAATGAGTTATTAATTATTATATACGGCGGAAAGTAGGGAACAGAGTGTCTTAACACAAGGTTCCCTCTGCCTACCCTGCTATATGCGGGATACAGCGTGGAGCAGATTTAATACAATTTACAAGTTATTCGTGGTGCAGGGGCACAAAGTGTGACTGTAAAATCGACTGGTTGTGGGCTCGATCCCCATTCAAGGATATAAAATATTTATTGACATTTATATTTTCATTTCTGCGCTCTGGTATCGAGGCAAAGCGCGGCGTTAAGTTCCGCCACTCAACTCACAATGCGTCCAGAACTCGGCGGAAAGTGGGGAAAGGAGTGTCTTAACACTAGGTTCCCTCTGCCTACTCTGCTGTGTGCGGAATACAGCGTGAAGCTGTTTTAATTTATTTTTCTTATTAATTTTAGTAAGTTAATAAACATTTTATTAATATTTTAACATAACAGACAATTTTGTTTAATAAGCGTCTTTAAAACATAGCAGCCACGATATTAACTTTAAAATAAATATTAATACTAATACATTGGCAGAACGGTTGTTATACTAAGTTCATTAAAAACAAAAAATGTTAATTGTTTTCACTACTATTAAAAATAATAAAATAAAATATAAATAAACAAAGTATTTTTTATAAAAAGCATTAATTATATAAATTTTATTAAGGTTAGTTGTGACGCAGGTGCACAAGTGTGTGACTGTAAACGCGACTGGTTGTGGGTTCGATCCCTGCTGGAGGAAATGAAATATTTAATATTTTCATTTCATCGCTCTGGCGTTCAGTTCCGCCTCGCAATGCGTACAGAATTCGGCGGAATATTGGGAGTGTCTTAATATTATGTTGCCTCTGCCTACATACTATGTGCGGGATACAGCGTGAAGCTTAAAAAAATATAAATTAATCAAAATTACCTTAGCCAACGGATGATAATGTACTTCATCAGCCAAACAGCTGAATGGTGATTCCAATACGAGTCCCTTGGGCAGAGGCAATGGTTCCGATCTTTCTAGAATACTCTTAGAAAGTTCTGGAAGATTGCCTAGAAGATGGGACGAAATGCCTGTACCTAGAAAATCATTAAAAAATATCGTTATTTTTTCATTTAATTATTAATATAGCGTGTCTTTTGTGCATAAGCTATTCAATCGATGATCATAACATTTTGTATGTAGTTAGTGTATAAATATAATATATTTTTTATGAGCCTAATTGTTCGCGACGTCGCGATATTCGCGCGTTCGCGGACTTGACTCGACATGTCGTTGCAAGTTCTTAGTTGCGTGTCGTGACTCGTGACGTCACACAATTATAATAGTTTTAAGCATTATTTAAATTAGTAATATGTTTAATTAATAACATAAATAGAATTATAGATAGTTATATGTATCACATTTTAGATGTGTATAGTAATTCTCGAATTTGTATCGGAATTATATAGTTCTAATATA